>BQNB010131738.1:0-18737 GCA_026074375.1 Tanacetum coccineum | reverse complement strand
GTGATATTATCAACTAAAGGTTTTAAGAATTTAATAGCTTAAGTGCTTTCATCAAATGTGATGTGGAAAGTTTCTTTAGTTTGTTATCTTCTTGTATTAAAGACCCTAAAGGCTTTGGAAACAAGTGAGTACCCAAAGTAACCATCATTAGTGTTTTAATCAAACTTTCCTAAATGATCTTTTTAGGTGTGGATATAGACTGGACATCCAAAGACATAAAGGAAACTGATGTTTAGAAGTCTCCCATGCAAAATTTCATAAGGAGTTTTGAGGTGTCTTTTAACAATAGTAGACCTGTTTTGAGTGTAGCATGCAGTGGCTACAGCTTCAATCTAATATTGTTTAGAAAAGACAGATCCTAAAAGCATTGTTCTTGCAGCTTCTATGAGGGTTCTATTTTTTCTCTCAGCGACACCATTTTGTTCATGTATATAGGGAGAAAAGAAATTATGAGAAATCTCTTTTTTCATCACAGAAGTTGACAAGAATGCTATTCTTGAATTTAGTACCATTGTCAGTTCTGAGTTGTTTGACTTTGATATCATTTTGATTTTCAACTCTTCTGATGAAGGACATAATGGTTTCAGGTGCTTGGCTTTTCTTCTTTAAGAAGTATACCCATGTGTACCTTGAGTACTCATCAACAATGACAAGAGTATACTTTTCATGGTTAATGGACCTAGGAGTTACAGGTCCAAATAAATCCATGTGAAGAAGATGAATACATTTCTTGATATAAGATGTCTGTTTTGTTTTGAAGATGTCTCTATGATGCTTTCCCTTTTCACAAGATGAACATGGTTTGTCCTTTGAGTAGACAAGTGAGGGAAGACCAATAACAAGATTTTGTTTTGCTAGTTTGTTGATTTTTTTGAAGTTTAGATGAGCAAGTCCTTTATGCCAAAGCCAGTTGAGATTTTCAGAAGCTTTGGCAAAGAAGCAAGATTCTTAAGTAGAAGATGTCATGTCAAGAACATATACATCTCTTACTCTTGGAGCAATCATTACAACTTTTTTGTTGGAGTTGAAGATTGTTCCTCTTTTCTTATCAAACTGAATAATATACTTAGCATCACAGAGTTGACTGATGCTAATTAGATTGTACTTAAGACCATTTACAAATGCTACTTTTGTGAAAACTATACCATTGCATTTGATAGAGCCATAACTTTCAGTAGTGCATGTAGAGTCAATTCCAAATACCACCTTAGGTCCTGGCTGTTCCACATATTTTTGCAAGTAACTCTTGACACCAGTCATATGCCTTGAGCATCCACTGTCCAGGTACCAGATGGGTTTCCTGATGTCACTCTGCACAAACACGTTCAGAATGGTTAGTTTTGCCTAGAAACCCACTTTCTAGTTTGAGTCTTATATCTGTTAGCATTTGATGATTCAGCCTTAGATGATTTTAGAGCTTCAGCCTTTTTTGCTTGAAGTTCTTCACCTCTTCTAAACAACTCAATGTCATTGTGATCAGTTGTGGTATGAACGGTGCTACCACATGTTTTACAACTTTTCATGACATGCTGAGGGTTTCTGGGCTTGACTCCTCTTCTAGAGAAATGATCCTGTTATGACCATGTGTATCTGATGACATCAAATAGCGTCTATTTTATAGCATCATTTATCCCATGTTATTAACCCATTTTGTATAATTATTGCAAAGAATTGTTACTTAATCATTTGGAAAGAAGCGTTTTGATGGTCTTAGGATTTTAGATCTTGATGAAGGTCTACCCAGACTTTTGAGATGCTGAGACATGTTCATGGTGGAAATGTATTCAGCATGATTACAGGTTCTGTGATCAGTTCTCTCACACTTTTTACAAAACAGGACTTGTAACAATTCTCTGAGCGATGATTGTTTAGGCCACACAAATCACAGTTCTTTTTTAATTGTGTTTTGTATTTGTTTTGAAGTGTATTTTATAAACCTGTTGTGGTTGATTAATTCTGGAGTAAGATGATCGATTCTTGCTAATTTGTAATTTTAGGATGTTAAGTTCTTTCATTACAATAGCCAAGGGAGGATCATCTTTAATTTTCACACTCTTTAGTTTACCAGCAGGATCTGAGTAAACTTTTAAGGCTGAAGAGCTTTTGTTACCCTTAACAGGAGCTGAGGATGGTTCATTTATTGTGACACCTTTTAAAGTTTTTGCTTTGAATGTGGATTTTGACCTCAAAATTGATTTGATAGTCTTTGGTCCAGAAATAGGTTTAGCACCATCCAACTTCTTGAGTGGAGGAAGAGGGGTGCTACAGACTGAAGATTCATCTGCTAAGTCATACTCAGTCGTTGAAGATTCAGTAACAGCAACTGAAGGATCAATTGTGTTTCTTTGTGACTCAGTTAGGAGTATCCTACCGTATCATGATTTGGCAAATAAAACCTTCAGCATCAGACACCAAGGTCTTTCAACACCAGGTTAGGACACGTTTGTGTCATCACTGAATATGATTACAGAAAGACTAGGTCTTTTTGCCCAGAACTAGAGGGATCTTCCATGAGTTGATTAACTCCCAGAATTCTCTTCTTTTTGAGAGAGGGTATTTGTTCACTTATATACTGATTTACTTTGTTAGAACTGTTAAGCCATGTTTCAATGATTGCTGTTAGCTTCTTCAGTTATGTTCTTAAGTTTTTATTCTCTTTGAGAATCTCAGTGTTTACATGTTGCATGGTAAGAAAATAAAATTTTGCTTGTTTTAATACTAAAAGGCTTTCTTATGCATGCAGTCATTCATGAACAAGAGCCTATGTTTTACCAAAAGATATTTTTTTGTTCTTTTTTCAACAGAATTGTATACGATACATAAATAATCTAGATAGCTTTTTCTATCATCATTATCTTTCATTTCAAGAAGAGTGTGTACCTTTCTCATGGAGATATTTACCCATTCACAATTTCTGGCGCCTTCTTTGCTGACAACATCATTTTCTTCAGCTAATGCCATGAGTACTTTAACCTCTACCATCTCATTATGATTTGATGACACTTCTTCTTCATCCCATTCATAGGCTTCAACGATAAGACCTTTGTTCTTAACAGTTGCGGCTTTGGAAGCTGAAGCACTTAAACTTAAGAGAGCCAGTTTAGCCTTGACTTTGTTGTATTTAGCTTCAAAGTCCTTGGTAGGCCTTAGTTCTAGTTTGTGCTGAGAGGAATTGAGTGGTTTTGGTTGAAAGGGTGATTGATATGAGGGAACTAAAGCTTTTGACCAACAATCTCTTGCAAAATGATCTTTCTTGCCACATTTGTGGCATTCAATTTGGTTAGTTGTTTTGCACTGCTGAACCTTTGAGTACCCTTCTTGAAGAATCTTTTAGACTTGGCTGAAAGAGCTCTTGCTTGATATTCTTCTTCTAGGTCATTCAGGTACTCATGACTGCTTCTTGTATCCATTTCATCATCAAGACAATCTTGAAAGTCCTGGATAATAGATGTAGAGATGAAGGAAGTTAACAAAGGTGTTGCAGAGACAAGAGATTTGTTCTTTTCAGTCTCATAAATACTGTCTATTAGGTTTTCTTCATATTTGAGTTTACCAAATAGAGAAGCAAGCTCAGAATCTTTCACATGATTTGTGTTTCTGAGAGTTTGGCAAAAAGTTAACCACTTCTTTGGTAGCCCAATTATAAAACCAATATTTATTTCAAGCTTTGAAAGTTTGATGCCATCATTTACTAACTCATTCATCAAAGCTTTGTATCTGGTGAAAGTTTGTGTTAGTGTTTCTCCTTCTTTGAATTTAAAGGTGTTATAACACAACTTTAGGTCCATAACTCTCCTTTCTTTCACACAGAGGGCCCCATGTTACAATATCATGGGGGGGGGGGGGGGGGGGGGGGGTCTACCCATTGATTTGACTGTTAAACTAGTTTATGACAAATTTATTTGGTATTTGTAAGTGACATCCATGATGAAGACACTTTGAGTCGCTGATCTAAGTTAGCAGCCTTTATATCATCTCTAGTCAATTGTCTTTCTGGCTTCCTTTGACCAGTTGTCATGGGGATAAAAGGAACCATTTTTTGATGATATTTTTAAAATTAGGGTTCCATACAAGATGTGGCACATGAAACCTTTTTTTTTCCAGTTGGTGAAATTTTCCACTTCTAGTACAGGAGCGGCATTTAACTGGCCACCCCTATATTCAAGAGTCTATGGTACTTCTACTGCCATTTAAGATGGATCTTGATTTTAAAAAGCTTTTGAGCCTTCATTTATATATCCTTTTAAAGGAATTTTATAAACCAAAAGGCTCTGATACCACTTGTTAGTCCATTGGAATCTGATATAAGGTTTATCAAGTTAAACTAATCAATTCCATGGCAACAAAGTGAGTTTTAAACAAATATATATGAAGAATATAAAGAACAAGTTTAAAACACACATAAGTACTTTTCAACGTATAGGTTCTTATTAGAATCAAATAAAGAATCTATGACACACCTTGCTTGCGGAATAGCAAGGTGGTTGAATGACAATTGGGGTGTTATCTCCTTCGAACTTATTCTCTAACCAAAGTTATGAGAAATAAGAAAACAAACTATTCGACTAGAACTGAAGCTTCAGCTTCAGCAGTTTCTATTCAGTTTGTTTGAGAGATAAATGAACTCTTCAATGTGTTTCACATTAATTGGAAGAGATAACATTTACTCTGGGAATCCCTTTCCTTTTATAGGCAAAGGGATTAGGGTTTACAAGTTTAACCTAGACTACGTGGCAAGCATTAAATGGGTGGTTGAACTACCATTTAATGCACGTTTGCTTTCTAGTACTAGGTACTGTCCTTTGAGGAAAGTTGTTGTACTTCTATACCAACTTTTAGAAGTTACTTTCCCAAGGAGATTGCTTTATTCCTTTTGACATAAAGCAATCTTTTTCCCGCCTTGTAAACCTTCTAGAAGTGAAACAACACGTTTCAACTTCTGTTAAGGAGATAGATGAGTTTCAGCTTGAAATTTTAAACCTAGTTGAACTGAAGCTCTTACCAAAAGCCTTCTTCAGTTTCTGTACTGCTGCATAAACTAAAGTGAAGATACTTCCCAATCTTCTAAGGACCTGAAGAGCTGACACTAAAGAAACTTTAGCAACTCAAACTGAAAGACTTCAGGTTGAGTAAGACTTAGGGGATTTTATGTTTAGATCTACTGAAAGACTAAAGGGCTCAGGAACTGAACCCAATAAGAACCCACAAAAACTTCATTAGTTTATAGACCCACTAGTTTCTTTTGAAAAATAACACAAACACTAGAGGTTGTATATATACAGAACTTGATTAAGAACATGAGAATATAAAAGATGGAAGAGATAGGTTCAAAATTTTCTTACAAGATGAAGAACAAGCTAGATATAACAAGAACTTGAAAAAGAAGTGAAGGATCTTGAAACCCAAATGAAAATAACCAAAACCCTAACTTATGAAATCTTGAATAACCCTTGAAATCAAAGAAACCCTTCTTGGAAACACCTTAGATATGAATGAAAATGATCTTGGAATAGTTATATCTTGCTAGAAATCAAAGATATGGAACCCTTGTTGTTGTTGTTTGTTGCTATGACCAAAAGGAAATAAAGGAGAGAAAGAAATGAAATTTTGATGTAAAAAGGCAAGTGAAACCCTATCTCATCTATCCTTGGGTATTTATAGGAGGACTTACGTTTTTAGGGTGTGAGATATTATGTGAACCAAGGTTAAGTAAAAAAAATTTGGAACCATGGTTCTTATGGTCCTTGTGGTTCGGTTGGACATAAGGCACAAGAGGGGGAACAAAATAAACTTAGTCACTTGGAAAATAAATGGTTACACTCTAATATTTGATAGTGGTTTACTGGTCCTTCATGTTGCATAAAGACAAGGAGGTGTAAGAGTCACATGATCATGCATGGAATATGAATATAAAGATGTTCCTATCTTGCATGTGATGGTGTTTTCTTTTGAAAATTCAGAATAAAGGTAAAAGATGCTTCAAGGTTTTATTTTTGAGCTTATGCATCCAATTTGATCAAGAGGGGGAGGGTGAACGAAATTTTGGACATTATAACACGTAATAAATGATATCTTGGGTTTACATGCAAAGGTGTCGGGTTTTCGGGTCTCCGTTTGACCTAAAATGCTAAAATCGTACGACGTACATGGAAAACGTATAAATCGCAAACGAAAGTGAACGTGACCTACGTAACACTATAAACTGATAAAATAATGCATATAACATGTAGACTAATCTAAGTCTGAAGCCGAAACGCATCCGATGATGATTTTTAGTTTTACGCATGACAACTTCCTAAAAAATTACCAGATTCAAACGTAACGTATAAAAGTCAAAAATAATGATCGGAAAAGTTTAAAATAATGACCTAAAATTTACAGGGTGTGACATCTATCCCAGCCTTTTCCAAAATTAATCACACATGCACATAGCATCTCTTCTAAGGTTTGAATGGTTCTCTCACTTTGACCATTAGTTTGTGGATCATAAGCCGTACTCATATCCAGCTGAGTACCCAAGGCTTTCTATAGCAACTGTCAGAAATGAGGAGTGAATCTGCTATCTCTATCGGAGATGATCAAAACTGGAACACCATGCCTGGAGACTACTTCCTTTAAGTATTGTCTTGTTAATTTCTCCATCGAGTAGGTTTCCTTAAGTTGCGATCCAACGTGTCATACTGTCATTAAATTTGTCTATTTAATCTTGCATGTCTATCATGGGGAATAGAATATGCAATGTTACGAGTAGATCGATTTAACACATTTATATTGCGAGGCGATGATTACCACAATATTTGAACAAAATGTAGATCAAATTTCTTATATTATACATAAGCACATAAGTTTGACATTTAGAATCCGTGAAAACGTCAATTAATAGTTTGAATAATGTATTGACATCTATCCTTCATCTCGTTAGAACAACAATGTTGCTTAACTTCATGCCTTTCACATAAGTCCTAGCACATAGCACATAAGCACATAAGCTCTAAGAGCACAAATAGCAAAATATTATTAAAAAAAGGTAGTGCAAGCGACTTTTTTTTCCCCCCCCACCCCCCCCCCTTGACCTCTAAATATTCTCTCAATACTACTCAAATTAATATCCAATGGTGCACTGTCACCAAGAACAACCTTGACTAGACTAGTGCAATTTATATTTTGGGAAATTCAGTGTGAAAATCCAAAAAGCGTGTTTTTGTCTTAGACCTAAGGGTAACTCTCATTCAAATCACTTAATACTTATTCATTTAAGATGATCTCTTACACTCTTGAGATCACCCGGCTCTGAAGCATTAGCTTCTAATAACGGAGACCTAATTGATCTTGACCTACGGGTTTCCATAATCTATCATCCTATTGAAGAGATGACATAGGCTCGGGTAAACTCTTATCAAATGTTAATTTGAGAGATAACTTAATTCTCATTTTTTTTCCTTACTTAAGCACTAGTATCCATACTTAGTTATGAGAGTATCCTAATAACACATACCTCGAACAACGTACTTTGGGTCAAACTGGTGATATGTACTTTAGTGTTAACTATAAATACTTTACAACCAAATACCCTAAAATACTCTAATGATGGCTTCCTATTTCTAAGGATTTCGTAGGGTGTTTTATTAATGAATTTTCTAATATAGACCATATTAAAAATATATGTTGTCGTATCTAATGCATGACACCAAAACTTTTGTGGAATGGATTGCTCATCTAGTATAGCAGGACTAATCTCTCTTAACTTATGATGTGTTCTTTCAACAACCTCACACGATGAGAAGTGAAACGGGCCCCGACAAGTTATAAACTTTCCATGTTAATCCAAAAGCTCTCAAATTGCATTTTATCAAATTCACTACTATGAATTGTTACAATTGAAACAATATAACAATCATGTAGGTTTTCTAGTCTTTTACACAATATTTTAAATTTTCTAAGACATCATCCTTAGACTCTACAAATACAACCCCAAGTGTAGTTTAAGTGATCATCCACAATCATTAAGTGATCATCCACTTCATTCCTAGTTCTATTGTTTGCATTATCTTGATTCCCTAGACCACAACAATCATAAAAGTATCTTTTAAAAATTCAACATTGGAGGTTCCTCGTAACAAATCGTTGGAAGCTAAGTTTTAAACTAACCGCATATTGGTGTAACCTAACCTCCTATGCCAAAGCGTTGAGTTATCCACCATGGATGCAAGACAAATTTGTTGTTTGGAGTTATCTCCCAATTTGCATATTATGTAGAACCACATTCTCCTATGACCTTTAGCTAGTGTTTTACCATTTTTACTAATAGCACAATCTACTTTAGTAAAGCTAACTATGCAATCATCATCACATAATTGACCTACGTTAATCAAGTTAAAAGTTTAAACACCTAACATGCTCACATTTGGTAATTGTAATGAGTCAGAGAGATAGTATACCTCCATCGATGACCTTGCCCTTATAGTTTCTCCCAAATACGACCAGTCCAACCATCATATGCTTTGTACGAAGCAGTGAATAAACAATTTTTTTATGTCGATCCTATGTTCTTAGTGTAACCAATATCTACAATCCAAACGTCCAGTAGTAGATAACATGTTAGTCCAAACCTACAAGCAAAAGAATAACGTGTGGTACCCATTGTTTCTTGGGTCCATTGTGGTTAGCAAATATGGTGCCCAAGTTCACCATTCTTGGGTCTTGAAGTAAAGCACATAGTTTATGTAGATCGTACCTCAAAAACGCGGGCCAAGGATTATTTTAAAAATCATGGTGGTTTTAAAAGTTTGGTCCCATGCTCCTAAAGGTGTTTTGGTCTATGAAAAAATTTTTTTGGGTAGAGAGTATTCTCTCATTTAAAAGATTGTGATTTGATAAAACAAAGACCTATGATTGTTATAAAAAATTTCTTCTTTTGGAAGAATGGTTGTTTTGAAAAGAAGGTCTTTGATTATATAGTTAAAGGGTCTTATATTAGGAGTGGGTAACAAAGGTCTATGGTCGACTCGGGTTTGAGTGCATCCAAGTCCATTACCTAAAACCGGGTGATTAATCTGTTTTAGTAGTTTCATTTTTGTAATGGGTGTTTGGGCACCTCGAGTGTTTGCAAAACAAGTTTGAGGACCACCGGGTTTAACAAAGTCCTTAAACATAATCCCGTTTTTTATCAGTGATAACGCTTAAATTATACATGTTTTTAGCAGTGTTATTTATATATATTTTATCATTTCTTATGAACTTTTGATACTTAATAGCATAATTTATGTACAGGTTCACTTAAAGTCATCCCGAGAACAAAAGAAATAAAGTTCAAGTGTTTACGATTATTGGAAAGCAAGTTAGAAGAAAAGAAAAGACCCAAGGCTGAAAAAGAACTAAGTATGCCGCATTTACCCTAAGTGCGCCGCACTTCTCAACGAGTCCAAGAATTATACGTCAATAAATGAAAGACAACTTTATCTATACCCAAGTACGCCGCACAATATTTCTTGTGCGTCGCACTTCCTAATTAAAATTAAATACCCCTCGCATTTATACCGTAAGTGCGCCGCACAATTTTTTTGTGCGCCGTTGATTGTCAGTTTTTATACATTATATTATATTAATACATAAAAGTATAGAGAATAATTCCCAAAGTAGCCTTCTAGGAAAATTCTTATACAAATATATAATAATAATAATTTACGTATGTTTACCGGGAAGTATGCTTTCCCGGGTCGTTTCCCCAATGACTTATGAAATTGAAACCACGTTTTAGTTTGGATTATGATTTGAATTAAGAGCAAAGATTGATTTGATTATCTATGACTACTAAATAAAAGCAACAAATAAAATAAGCACACAAAAGCAATTAAACACTTAAAACAATTAACGGGTACAAATAAAACGCGACAATTAAGTAAAATAGAAAAAATTAAACTTTAAAAATGCAAACTAAATTTCTAAACTTAGAATAAGACAAAAGAAAATTCTAGGAAAAAGAAAAATATTTTTTTGATAATTTTTGAATTTATTATGAATTAAAAACTATTTTAATCTAATTAAGTCCTAAAAAATAGCAAATTAAGTCCTAAAAATTAAGAAAAATAATTTTTAAACTTAGAAAAGTCTAAAATAACATAAAAACTCAGAAAACTATTTTTAACTATTTCTAAAATTAAAATCCTAATTTTAAAATTAAAATTAAAAACTTAAAAATGAAAATAAAAATTTTAAAGGTGTAAAAATGATTTTTCTGAATGGAAACCTAAAAGTAATTTTTATAAAACTAAAAACTATTTTTTTGTATTTTTCTAAAAATTATTACTATTTTTTATGATTTTTTGAAAATTAAATCCTAAGAAAAATGATTAAAAATAATTTACTTAATGGAAAAATGTGAAAGATTCAGGAAAAGTCTAAAATGAAACAAGGTTTACTAAAAAAATAAAAGAAGCAGCTCAGCTTATCGAATAAGCTGTGAAAATAGCTTATTAGGCTACGGCTTATAATGAAAAAGAAAAATTAAAATGTGTACAAGTATTAAATGGTGCAAGCTTTGGTTCGATGAGCTATTGAAGCAAAGTGGTAAAACGTGTGTGTTGTGTGCTTGAGGTCGTGGGTTCTAGTCTGGGTAACAACCTTTTTTTTGAAAACTAAAAATACTAGCTTATAGAGGAACCTATTTTGAACAACTTTAATAAAACAAGCTTAAGCTGAAACCTAGAAATAAGCTCTTAAAAGCTGTTTAAATAAGCTGGCTACAGAAAGTGTGCTTTTGAAGAACAAAGTGCTAATTTTCATTTACAAGCTTGCACAAGATTCATTTTAAGCTTAATTTTGAAAACAAAAACTATTCTGGATAGCTTATGATATGTATAAGCTAAAACTAACAAGCTAACTTTATAATTAACACTTAATGCTAACTAAATTTCAAGATCAAAGTAGCAAACTCAGAGATTTAGTCTAAAAGCTAAAAAAACTAAATAAGCTATAAAACTCATAACTATATTCAGACCTAATCTTTTTGAATACTAGATAAATAACCTATTAAGCTATGAAACTAAATGAATAAAAACTAATCCTATAGAAGGCCCCCTTAAAAGAAAGAAAAGCTAAATTTAGAAGCTACTTACAAATACTACTGTGTTTTATGGTCTTAATTTGAGATTTTTAGAAATTAAAAAGCTAAATTAAACCCTAAAGAATTTAAGCTAAAAATGAAAGACAAGTTTTTATCTATATAAGCTATATGTAATCTTAAAACTTACTAAATTTTAAAGCTTAAAACCTACCAAAACTTGTTTAAAATGATGATGAAAAAGTCAGCAGTAGTAACTGTTGTTACTACTGCTGATGCACTTGAAAAAGGCTAGAACCAAAATGCAGGTGACCTTGGTGGTTTCCCCTTCTCTAGACTCACTCAATGAGAGTGTTAGAACACTAAACAAGCAAATACCAAGCCTAGGAAAACTTGGATCAATTTTGAACAAGCTAAGATAAGTGACAAATTCCCCTGGTGCAGGAACAATTAAAAAGAGCTTAAACTTTTGAAATTTTAAAATCTAATCCTTGAAAACTACTCTACTACTAGTTTAAAATGATTAATATAGCTAACACAAACAATAGCTAAAAACTCACGTTTGACTTTAAGAGGTCAAAGTGGGTAATGCCAAACACTCCTTTAGACTTATTACAATTCATTTAAGCTTATGACAGAAAGATTAAAAGCTCAATTCCTAAACACTAATTAACAAACAGCTTTTAACAACCAATTTGATCATATATCATAAAGCAAATAGGCCAGAATTCATAAGCTACACAATACTCTAATATTTTTGGCTTTTTTATATGATTTTAAAGACAAAAAATGAAAGCTAAGATTTAAGCTACAACAACTAAGAACAAATGATTAATAAGTTCAAATATAGGAGATTAAGCACAATTAAGCCACTAGATAAGCAAATAAGCAAGACTAATAAGCTACTAGCTAGAAATTTTAGGACAAAGAAACTAAATGAAGACTTACAGGAACCTTAGCAGAACAAAGGTTAAATAAGCTCAAATGAGCATCTACAAGCTCTGGCTTATCCTAAGATAAGCCAGTTAAGTCCATGGAGGCTCATCCCTTGCTAGCCTCCCTTCCATAAGCTCACAATCCAATTAAGCAAAGGTATAAGTTTTAACTGATTGTAGAGTTTAAGTATGATTAAGTCTTATTTAAGCTCAATCTCAAGCTTATAGACTTAAGAGAGCTATAATGAACTTATTACTAGCTTTTGACATAATAACTTGATATTTGAAATGATAAAAGCTTATAGTGAAAAACAGTTTAAGAGTTCTAAAAAGGATTTTATTAATTACTAAAAATGATTACAATGCTTCAAAAGAGAAATTACATTAAACTTAACAATTATACTACTAAAAGCTGAAAATACATATTTAACTAAAGAAAAATTAAAAGCTAGTCTTCCTTCGTGTGTGTGTGTGAGAGTGAGCCTTTTTTATAGCAGCTGAAGAAGCTTCCAGACCCAAATGGCAGTTAGACGCTCCTACTAATCATAGCCCTTGATCATCTTTTAATCATTGGATACCTCTTATCCACCGTTAGATCTCTTTGGTAATCACACGGATTGCCAGCGTGGCAATACGTGGTTTGTAGCTTTGTGCTTCCTTTGAGTGTATAATTAGTGTAAAAATCCCCTTCTCTAGTGCTTTCTTTACTTAGCCCGTAATCCTCATTTGTTGGGTTGGACCAATGAGATGGCTTGATGATGTAATTTCACTTCAAAAATAATTCAGGATAGGAAGAAAGGAGTTGCACACTGTGTTTTCTTGATCCTTGAATTTCCCACTTTATCCCTCAATTTCTAAAAGCCCTTTTGATTTGACCCTGGTAAAAGGTGAAGATGACGATGTACATTACAAACGAGTTTTCCCGCTTGTTTTTGACTGAAAGGGTAAAAAAAAGTAAGTTTGGGAATTTGGCAAGTTAGGTCCCTGGAGTAGTTTTAAAGGTTTGTACCATTGGTCCTATTTCTAAACAACTTAACAAAGGTCTTGATAATGTTTTGGGGCTTGTGTTTTAAGGTCGGATAAAGGGTTAAAGTGATTTGGCCCATTTAAGGTAATTTGCAATATTAGGAAATTTGAGTGACGTGTTTTTGAGTAACATGGATTTTGTGCTTTTTGCGTTGACTTGTTGAACAAGATTGACTGAAGGATTGACCAAGGCTCTGACTTTTTGACTTGGCTTTGAATTTTTCCTTTCCGTTTCCGTGTTCGTGTTTGCCCGTTTTTGACGATTTTCTCGTGATTTTTGTTCTATCCATACATGCACACACAAAACACAAAAACACACATATCTTTGCCATTTTTAAATACATGTTTTTTGGTATTTTATAGGTAATTTTTGTATAAATAATGTGTGTATTTCACACATAATCAAATTCCCCAAACTAAACGATTGCGTGTCCTCACGCAATATTACATGTCTTATAACCAAATATCTCGAAACTTCCCCAAACTAATCCTTTAAGAAGTAGTAAAGTCTTTGCGGGGAAAGTTTCTAAGTCACAAGTTATAAAACACCCGTGTTCCCTCCCCATTTTCATAACTTTTGTCTTTTTTATAATTTTTCTTAATAATTAACTACCTAACTAGAACTTATTCTTTGTGTGACACAATGTATTGTTTTCATTACCTTAGTGGTAACTTTTAGGATCATAGAACAAAAAGCATAATTAAGTGTCTAAAAGATAACTTCATCATTCCCGATTTTTCACTTTTCTCATACTAAGCTTAAAAATAAGATCACCGTTAAGTACGAGCTAAGATGCTAAGACTACTTATAATTACAACTTGTGAATTTCTCTTCCCGACATAAATCATATATTTAAGTGTGTGTGCTCAAATTAATTTAAACCATTAAATCCACATATTTAGATAGTTGAAATCCGACCAAGCTTTACACATGGGCCTTTTGGGCTAATATGTTAATCACTTAGTAAGATCACAACTCAAAGCAACGAAAAACCTCTTAGTCTATGACATCGTGGGTAACTGGTCCCCATGAATGACTTTCTTCTCTAAGCAAACCCACCGTCATCGGTAGGTCCCTAAGGTTTTTGAAGAACCCCATCCGGAGAATAATAATCGAAACGCATGAACTTCCGATGAAAAAGCCTTGTAGACTTTTGCAAAATTTGGTTCAAAAGAATACTTTGGTTTTAGAGAATGAAACTTTTACTATTTATTTTCTAACTTGCAACTTAACTATACATTATATTTACATATTAGGCTAGGAACCGGTATCACTTTTCTTTCGACGACACATCGGCCACGCCTCCGACAAGAGTCCGTGTACTTATTATGATACCGACCCTAAATATACATCCTCCACCCTTTCTTTCGATGTCACATCGGGAACGAACCGACAAATGCCCATGTACTTTATTGCGATGGAGTTTGTATATTATTATTAACACTAAGAATTTATAACTTGCATCCTTTTATTCATCACTAATTTTTTTTCTTTTCATCATTTTTCATTTTTTATACACTATTTTTGCAAATAGAAAAATTTCGTTTTAGAAAACCAAAGTATAAACTTGAACTAAAATTCTTATTTATAAATGATGTTGAAAGCTTTTTTCTCTAAATATGTTGATTAGACTTTTAAGAGTAAAACTCTAATTTGTAAAAATTAAAGAGAACACATATAATTAATCATTTTAAGAACTTCGGGGAAGAAAAACCACAAGTTATTCTTATAAGCCTTTAAGTTTTCCAAATAAACCTTGTTTAGCATCCTAATTCGTAATCAACACTATCATCTCTTATTCTTTGCAATTTAAAATCTCTAATAAAGAAATTCGCAAATACTTAGCCTATATAAAATCCAACTCGGCATATTTAAAATCTACTTGAGATTAGCACAAGTCTTCATTTACTAATGATTCAAGTCTAGCATGTTTAAAGTCTACATGAGACTAGCACAAACTATCATCATTAATTGTTAAGGGAGAAAGCTAGAACTCAACACGTTCGATCGGGTCAAAAAATTACTTCTTATTCTCACCAACGGAAAACCTACATTCGTGTCTTAACACTTATTTTTTTTAACTACTAATATATATATTTTTTTTTTCATTTTTTCCTACAAATAAAAACTTAAAAATTTAAAATTTTTGCTATTTTTGCGGGAAAACGGGTACGTGAGAACAAAACAATAAGCAGGTAACATCAAATCGATAGATTCCCTCCCCAAACTAAAACGAAACATTGTCCTCAATGTTTAAGGCGGGTCTCTACGCAAATCTAAGCCGTTTATTAATTATGCAAAGATAAACGTGAATCGATAAGATGAAAGGATATCGGATTTCCCCAAACTAATTTCAAACAAAGGATAGGAAGCTCGAGTGAACCGGGACACAACACCGAACACGAGAGGCTTCAAAAATTGTTGGTTCAATCCTACAAATAATCACAAGCACAAACAACAAAAAATCGGAAGAGTACAAGCCTCTTCACATCACAACACATTTGTTAGAAAATAGAAAGAAGAAAGAAAATGGATAAGCATGGGGTGAACTCCCACGAAGCGGCTTGTTTTTGTTCACCGAGTCGCAAGCTCGACTCGATCCCTGCATTCATTTGTCCTTAGGGAAAGTTTGGAGATCCGGGATAACCAACGGTGGCATATCCCCTCCAAAATAATGTTTGAGACGTGGCAATTACTTTGAAATTTGAGCATTCAGGGGTTAGATAATTGGCATGCATAAGGAAAAACTCGGTTATAGTAAAGGCCGGAACCAACGGACTTAAGCTTACCGGAGAAAATCTTCAATCGGGAGTTGAAAAGTAAGACTTGATCACCAACATTGAAGATTCGATTTTTGATCTTAGAGTCGTGAAGTTTCTTCGTCTTATCCTTGTAGATTAATGAATCTCATAAGCGTTGAACTAAGCAAGACGAAGAAGCTCGTTAAGTTCGTTAAGTTAGAGCTTTTGATGATCACATGCGGTCTTGAGATCGAAATTGGCATGCTTAAGAGCCCAATATGCCTTGTGTTCTAATTCAACCGGTAAGTGACATGATTTTCCATAAACTAGCTTGTAGGGCGTGCATCCGATCGAAGTCTTATAAGCGGTTCGAAATGCCCACAACGCATCGTCTAATTTGTCAGACCACGAGGCACGGTTTTCGCCAACCGCTCTTTCTAAGATTCTTTTAAGTCCACGATTCGTCACCTCGACTTGACCACTAGTTTGAGGGTGGTAAGCGGTAGAAAGATGATGTGTGACACCATATTTAGACATAACTCTATCAAACTTGTCGTTACAGAAATGGGTCCCACGATCGCTTATAATAGCTCTCGGTGCACCGAATCGGGAGAAAAGGGATTTTAAAATTTTGACAACTACTCTAGCATCATTGGTGGGGAGCGCCTTGGCTTCAACCCATTTGGAAAGATAATTGACGGCTACAAGGATATATTTGTTTCCCCTAGATGGCGGAAAAGGTCCCATAAAGTCTATGCCCCATACATCGAAAATTTCACAAACTTGGATCGCATTTTGAGGCATCTCATCTCGATGTGAATTTTTCCTTGCCTTTGACATGCCATAAGATTGATCATTGAATGAGCATCTTGATATATGGTAGGCCAAAAGAACTCGGCATCAAATACTTTTCCGAGCGGTGAAGGTTGGCACTATGATGGCCCCCGTGGGTCCTTCATGACAAAGCCCCCCCCCCTTGAGTATTTCAAGAGCTCTTGTCCAAATACACATCTTCGGATGATTTTGATCGCCATATACAAAAAGATAAGGATCATACCCAAAATTATGTTTTTACATCTTTGAAAAACTTTTATTTGTTGAGTTGACATTCCTTTGATGAGAAAATTCCCCGCGTGGTAATTTGCTATATCGGCAAACCACGGAGTACTTTGGTTATCATGAGAAGTCACCGTATTTAATGTCTCAAGAGGAAAGGTTTCGTTAATCTCCTTAGGATCAAAAACATTCTCATACGGGTTTTTTCTAGACGGAAAGAGGTGATCGGCTGCATTAGGTTTTTCATCTCCTTTGGTATTAATCACTTAAAATTGAATTCTTGAGAAGTAAAAAACCAACTAGCAATCTTGCTTTGGCGCTTCTTGTTGAAGAGGTATTTTAAGGCAGAATGGTCCGTATACACAACACTTTTATTCATGATAAGATATGATCGAAACTTCTCAAAAGCGTAAACAACTGCAAGCATCTCTTTTTCCGTTGTTGTGTAGTTTGATTCTGCTTCGGTCATTGTCTTACTTGCATAATGAATTGGTCTAAAATGCTTCTCAATCCTTTGCCCTAGAACCGCACCTATTGCATAATCACTTGCATCACACATGATTTCAAAAGGTTGGTCCCAATTCGGAGCAATGAGAATTGGAGCTTCGGTTAACTTCTTTTTCAATGTTTGAAAGGCTAGAATGCAATCTTCCGAGAAGATAAAAGGAGTGTTTTTCTCTAAGAGATGGGTCATGGGTCGAGAGATCTTTGAAAAGTCTTTGATGAATCTGCGGTAAAAACCAGCATGCCCGAGAAAACTTCGAATTCCCTTAACGGTGGTTGGGTGAGGTAGCTTAGAAATCACATCGATCTTAGCTTTGTCGACTTCAATTCCTTTCTTCGAGATCTTATGTCCGAGTACGATACCTTCTTTCACCATGAAATGGCTTTTTTCCCAATTTAGAGCTAAGTTGGTGTCTTCACACCGTTTAAGCATTTTTTTCTAGATTGGTGAGGCACGTAGAAAAAGAATCTCCAAAAACCGAGAAATCATCCATGAAGACTTCCATTGTCTTTTCAATCATGTCATGGAAGATTGCCATCATACACCTTTGAAACGTGCCTAGCGCATTGCATAAACCAAAAGGCATGCGGCGATAAGCAAACGTTCCGTATGGGCAAGTGAATGTGGTCTTCTCTTGGTCATTTGGATCAATTAGAATCTGGAAATAACCCGAGAAACCGTCAAGGAAACAATAGTACTCATTTCTTGCAAGTCTCTCAAGCATTTGATCCATGAACGGTAAAGGGAAATGGTCTTTTCTTGTAGCTTTATTCAACTTACGATAGTCTATGCATACTCTCCATCCTGTTACAAGTCTTGTTGGTACTAATTTGTTATCATCATTGGTTACTACGGTCATTCCTCCTTTCTTTGGTACACAGTGTACTGGGCTCACCCAAGGACTATCCGAGATTGGGTAAATCAATCCAGAGTCAAGAAGTTTTTCAACCCTTCTTTGATGTTGTACCGCTGGTTCATAGTTGTCTTCCATTAGAATTTTATGAGAACAAAATTCCGGGTTAATACCCTTAATGTCAGAGAGCTTCCAAGCAATTGCTTGCTTTCGGGATTTAAGAACCTTTATGAGAGCGGTCTTTTCATCATTGCTCAAATCTTTGGCAATTATAACAGGCAATTTATTGTTATCTGCTAAAATTGCGTACTCAAGATGAGGTGGTAAGTCCTTAAGTTCAACCTCAGGAGGTTCATCGATTGAAGATTTGGCAGATTTACAAACTTTAAGCTCTTTCTTGATTTCTGGTAAGTAACTTCCTTTATTTAGTGATGGCGAAGGATCACTATTAAGAAGAGATTCGAGAAGGAGAATGTCCCCTTCTGGGTCATAATAAGCTTCATCAACTTTCGGTGAAGTTGGATCATCGGCTATAGCAAGAAAAGTATCAGCTTCTTCCAA
>BQNB010131737.1:0-18737 GCA_026074375.1 Tanacetum coccineum | reverse complement strand
ATTTGCGCTTCACATCCACTCTAAAACCTTCATATTTTTTAACATGTCTACCATACTCCTAACGATCAACTCATGACCCAAAGCATCGAGTTATGTGCTCCTTATCAATGACCCTCAAGTTTTCAATTCTAATAAATATAGCTTCTCTATTTGTCATTGAAAACTTAACTTGATTTTTGATAATCATCCTTAAAAATTACTCCTTAATCTAAATCACGAACGTTTAAATTATGGACGCATTCGAAATCCGTTTTTAGCTCACACTTAAAACCCTTCACATCTTCATCATCTTTAAAACCCATAATTTCTTCACAAGTCTTCAAAGTATCAACTTTATTCGTTGTTTGAAACAATAAAATTGAAATTTTGTCATCATGTTGTTTATAACTTTGAAGGTCTTGGATTTTCTCAATGTGGTCCTCAACAACCTCGGCCTTCATAATAATGTCTTCAACTTTAACCTCGGGCTTTGGTAATTGTGGTGTTACTTTGGGTGGAACCATGGCAATTCTCATTCCTTCCCATGAGAAAAGGTAGAGATTCTTTTTTAAATCATACTTGTCATTAACCTCACATTGCCAAAGTCTTCCCAATAATATATGGCACTCATCAATATCATCCATAATACAAAGTACTTCTACTTTATAAGACTTTCTTATGGTCACAGGAACCCTACAAACTTGGTAACCTTCAATTGGACACTGGTAACTTTAGGAAAGCTACCAATTTTCTTAAAACCAAATTATTTATGCTACAACGATCAATAATTAAATAACATACCAAATGTTGATTCGAATTTTTAAATGAAAAATCTTGGTTATAGATACTCGATCCTTCTTCTTTTCCTCTTCCCATTCTTTAATTCTTTCATTGTTGAACGGGGATTGGTTGCTTGCGCAATTGCCTCCAAAATCGCCTATGGTTGGACGAATTCTTCGACCTTCATGTTTGCTACCATCGCGATTCTTGTGGATTAATGCCCCACCTACGATCACGGAACGTAGTTCTTGTAGCATGGTGTAACACCTGTCAAGTTCTGACATGGATTTGATAAAACCATGATCCATGTACTCTCCAGACCATACCCCACCAACAGGTTTTTGAATCTTCTAAATCATTCACCATCCAGGATACTAACAAGCTCTAGATACCAACTGACGCAGAATGAAAGCGTGCTATAAACCCTAACTAAGGTTCAAGACGAATCACAAAGGGATAAAAGACTAAAGTCTTGATTTTATTGATAATTGAACATTGAATGCCTAAACAATAAACCCAAGCCCTATATTTATAGAAGTAAACTTGGGGAAAAAGTCAAGAATAACAAAAATATAGAAACTAAATAAAAGTCAATAAACAAAATATGAAAACCATATTTTGTTATTAATATTAAAATTCTCCACCTTTAAGATTAGTTATTTTTGGCAGTACCTTTACTTTTATCATGCTCTAAGTGATCCATATATTCTTGTGTTAGCTCTTAAATCATGTCCTCAGTGGCTGCATCTTTATGGCTTTTCAGTATTCCTTCTGCTTTCCACCAACGTCCTTCCACAATAGCTTTTCACAACCTCTTGTAGCGTCTGGTGTTGTCTTCATTTGCTGTATCTTTCACCGTTACTATTTGTGTTGCAGTTCCAGTTCCCAAAACTTATGAACCTGAACCTGCTGCATATCACATTTCATAATTTTAGTTCAATAATGCCACTATGACAAATATAACCAAATAATGCATTAACATAGTGCATGACAAATATCAAACTTAACTCTAATTTGTGCAAGATTACAAGTGCATACATTTTTTCTACAATTCTATCCGCAAAAATTGTGGATACTCTTGTTTATATTTTTACTCGATCACTTATTGTTAGATATGAGTAAAAGACTCGGTCACCCCGTATATTTATTGTTTATATTAGTTCGTAGTTTAATAGTAAATCGTATGTCTTTCGGTTTTTAGCTGGGTACTAATAGCCGGTATTTTGTAAAAACTATATAAGCCTCTTCCAACTTTGGAAGAGGCAAGCTAGTCATTTTCACTTTTCTTATTAAACACATTTTCTCTCACTAGAAAATCTCTCTCATGTGTTTCTCTCTCTAAAAACTAGCCTAATCACAAGAATCATCACCCGTGTTATGAATTAAACGATCCTACAATTGGTATCAGAGCCTAAGTGGATTCGTGATTGATTCTTATGGTTATATAAGCTCTAATTCGTCCTTATTTTGGCTTAGAAAAGCCCACGGCGACACCAATATTGTTTGGTTTATTGACATTAATAATATCGTGTTTTTTCATGTTATATATTTAACAGGTTCATTTAGGTTTGCTATTGCCATGTGATTTGCTAGTTTCCGAATTCGATTTATTAAGCTTATTAAGGTTTGTGTCCTCCGTGAGGTTTCATCTTTCTGATGATCCGCGAAAGACATAAATGTTATGGAAGAATAGGCTTAAAAGGTTTTGCTTGTAGGATATTTTACTTTGTTTCGTGGTTAGATATAGGCTATATGGGCTTAGTTTTGTCTAGATCCATATGTGTGTTCTTGATGGAGGTTTGAATATTCAAATTTTATTCT
Source organism: Tanacetum coccineum (assembly GCA_026074375.1). Taxonomy (NCBI): domain Eukaryota; kingdom Viridiplantae; phylum Streptophyta; class Magnoliopsida; order Asterales; family Asteraceae; genus Tanacetum; species Tanacetum coccineum. Next base: position 16,157 of record BQNB010131737.1, on the reverse strand, counting down.
TGCCGCGTTTGACAAAAAGACAGAGACAAAGATCCGATTTTTAGAAAAGGTAAGCCGCGAGTTGAACCAAATCAAATGGCGATTGCTTATTGGGAAGCGGTTTGACAGGTACCAAAGCGGTTGGAATATTTTTAATAGAAAAATACGAAAAGAACCCTTGGCGGTTTGGACCCTCGACGGCGAGTTGCTTATCGCGGCGGTTTGCTTTCACGGCGGGTTGAACAAAAAAAAAAAAAAAAAAACCCCCCCCCAAAACAGATAGACAGCGGTTTGAATTTTTCTATGGGGTTTGCTGTAAATCTTGCCAGCTAGTTGCCCGTTAATTCACCACGGCGGTTTGCTTAATAATACGCGTGAGTTGGGTCCTTCTATGCGGCGAGTTATCATAGGCGGATTGATTAAGAATATAGGAGGCGGTTTGATTAAAATACATAGTATCCAACACACCACCCCTTTTACGACAACTTTTGGCGGAACAAATTAAGTAATTTGTAATCTTGTTTCTATAAGATGAGCCTTTTTAACTTTATTTTTACATCAATTCCAAATTTTGGTAATATAGAGTAAAAATTTATTCGTCGACACCTTTTTAGCGATACTTTTTGGCGGAAAAATTAAGTAAAATATATTTTTCTTTAGCCGTTTGAGCTTTTTTTATACACCAAATTTAGTTTGGTAATAGGGAAAAATTTATTTTTTTCATAATCTAACTGCGCCAATATTTCAAACAAATCAACAACCAAATACCACAACCAATTATTCATTTACGGTTTTTCTATAGATTTTTGTAAAATCCCGTAAACATCTTATCGGTATAAATCTTAGACTTAAAAAATCGCTCGTGAAACGGTTGTATGCATTTCATAACCAATACACAAGAGTCTAATATTTCAGAAAAATCCAGTATGCCGGTTCCGATACCCGCCCAACCAAATCTTGAAAAACAGACTTTGAATCCATGCAACAAGCACGGATTCGTTTGTATTGCTGGGAAAAAGAAAATGGAGAGAATATCATGAAATCAATTACTGAAGGACCATTTCAAATGGAACAATGAGAGATACCCTTACTGAAGGAGGTGAGGGTGCACTTCATCTAGGTCCAGAACGTGCTAGAGTCTTTGCCGACCTTTCAGCTGAACAAAAGGACAGGTATAAAGCTGACATTCGTGCTACGAATATCTTACTTCAAGGTATACCAAAAGAAATCTACACACTCATCAACCACTTTACTGACGCCAAAGACTTTTAGGACAATGTGAAATAATTCAGGAAAGCTCTGAGTAACAAAGGATACCGAAATCTCAGTATACGATGACTTTGAAAAGAACTTCTTCTGCCAAATCAAAGGAGAAACGATTCATGTATAATCAAGATGGACCAGTCCATCAGAATGCAGCTTAAATCTAAAATTTGTGAACAACATGTTACCAGAAATGGAGCATAATTCATAACTGAAGTAAAACTCTCAACAGAGGTTTGAAAGAGTCTAACTTTGATCAGATTGTATGCTTACTTGAAGCAACAATGATGCATGCTAATGAACAAATATGATGGAAAGGTTCATTCAGACACCTAATGATCCTTTGGCACTCTGTCTAATGCCTCATTAGTTTTCAACAATATCCAACATAATCACCTTGTCTCCTCAATCCTCAAATGAACCATCTCCTGCTCCTGCTGATAACTTTCAACTACACTCAGGAAGTTCTTCAACTGAATACTTGATTTAAACCTAACCAAGCACACATGCCCTCCTCATACATCCATTCAAACAGCACAAAATCTCTTCTCAAATGAACAATCAACTCAAAACTTCCTCAAACGCAAGGAACAATGCTACAGTTCAAGACGGCAGAGTTGTTGTTCAGGATGTTCGAGGTAGATACAATGCGAATAATCAAGGAAGACCATTTCAGAGGAACAATGCAAGGGAAATGTTAGTAGCTGGGAATGCTGGAGGTCAGAAAAGAGATGGCAATGTGAATCCTGGTCAAGCTAAACCCATTATGTGCTACAACTGCAAAGGAATCGGGGCACATAGCAGAGAATTGTCCCACAACCAAAGGCGTCCTTAGGATTTCAGACTACTTCATAGACAAGATGTTGCTTATGAATGTACATGAGAATGGTGTTTACTAGATGAAAGCATGTTGTTTCTGCAGAAACATGTCACCATCTTGAGACGATGTGGATGATTTGGCACTCAATGAGGACCATGTCATTGAAGCGATCAATGCGATTCATTCGACTCTGATGTTGATTGAGGCTCCCCCACCCACCCAAACAGACCATGTTCATGGTAAACTCTTTCATCTGAATATCCATCTACGATAAGCCGGTCCAATCATATGACCGAATACTCCGTTTGAAGTACAAACATGATACCTTTGTAGATCATATAGATGAGTATCATGAAGTACACGAGATGCAAAGCGATGTACAACATAACTATGTTGTTGACTTTGATGCTGACATATGAAGTGATAGTAATATTATTCCGTATGATCAGTATTGGAAGACAACGAAGAACAAGTTGTACAAAGTAATGTATCTTCTGTAACAAAATGATGCAATTGAGGTCAATTCTCGATGAAATGCATGAACAGGGTGTACAAAGTAGGTCAGCAAATAAGCAGGTTAAAGTAGTTAATGACACATTGACTTCTGAACTTGCGAGATATAAGGAACTGGTCGGGGTGTATGAACAACGGGCTAAGTTTGAATTAACTGATAGAGAACGAAATTTGATGAACACCAATGAAATAATTAGACTCTGACCGAAATCGAAAAGAAACTTCTTTAAAATTGGAACTTCATTCTGCACAATTGCAACTTCGTTCTACTCTTAACCATCATAAGATAGTGAGGGAAGAAGCGATCATTTTGAAAAAGGATTTTAAACAAAAAGAAGACAAATTCCTTGAAGAGTTTTTAGACATTAAAAGGCTAAAAGAAAAGGTTGAAGATAGATTATACAAACAAGATCAATCAGGTACAAACCGGTTCACATGATATGTAAACCAAGAATCGTTTTATGATGAAAAGAACAAGGTAGCGATAGGCTACAAAAATCCCTTATGTCTCACCCGTGCAAAGCAAGTTCAAACAACCACCCTCTATAATGAGGTCATGTATTATCATGTCCAATCATGCTACTCCGGTTGTGCATGATTATCAGAGGACACTCCGTGATATGGCTGAGATAAACTAGGAAAGAATGATGGAGAAAATGCAAAGGCCCTCTAGTGTGGAAAAATAAAGTAGAAATTGCCCACCCCCCCCCCCGATACATCAAAAGAGTACCGTCTTGTAACCTTTGCTCCACAAGAAATCTGACCCCGAGAACAGATATTTTGGTCCATAGATGAAAATGACAGGAAAAAGCTGAGACCTCAGTTCCCAAAAACCACTTTCAGCATTGACAGTGTATCCACCCAATACTCCTGTCAAGCTTGTCCCCAGAGTTCTTCCAACTAAAAGTCAAGTGAAGATTAATCTTTATGTACTCACACAACTTTTTACGGAATTTGAAAAAACTTACAAAAAGAGAATCACCCCAACAGGTGTTACAGAAGGGGAAAGAGGTTTTGAGCAAACAAAAAGATCTACCGACACTGAAGGAATTCCCATTATTCAAACTCTTAAAAGAATCACTTTGCAATAGGAGTCACACGGCCCTCTTTAAAGAAGTTAAAGTAATGGAAGAAATTTTTGATCAAATGAATGACGAAGTGGACCAGAATACTGTAGACAAGCAATGTGAAATTGTAAAGAAAAACCTTCTCATTGAAAATGAGAATCTGATTGCTAATTGTTTGTCGAATCAACTGTTGTATGATGTGGAAAAATCACGTTGTCTAGATCTTGAAGCTGAGATGTCTAGTTCATAATGAGTCAAAACATAAATTTCAAAACTTGGAAAGGAATAACTAAATTTGCAATTAAAGTATCAACATCTTCAAGAAAGTTTTGATAATAACAAATCACAAACATCACAGGAAGCTCCTGATTTTAACTCATTCTTTAAGATCAAGAATCTCGAACATCAGATTCAAGAAAAAGACAACGTGATTAGAGACTTGAAAGTTCTAGTCTCTAATGTGAATGACAAAAGTAGTGAACCTTATAATGCTAAACATGTCACCAGATCATCCTTAAACAAAATGAATGTTTTTAGAGCAAAATAGAAAAGGTTAAGCAGCATTACAAGGAAATATTTGAGTCTATTAAGATCACGCGTGCTAGCACTAATGAACATACATCTTCCTTGTTAACACAGATTGAGGATCTAAAGGCTCAATTAGAAGGCAATATGAAAGTTGCCACTAGAAGTTCTGTCAAAACAAAAGTTCTTGCGCCTGGCATGTATGCCATTGATGTTAAACCCATCCCGCATCCCCTTAAGAACAATAGGAGTGCTCATTTAACCTATATCAACCATCTTAAGGAGAGTGTAGAAACAGTTAGGGAGATTGTAGAGGAAGCTAGAGTAGTTAAACCACTAGATAATGCACTAAGTATGCTTGTTCCAATACATAAGCTTCCAGGAAGTTGCAAGAATATGTGTTGGAACTTGCCCCAAAAAAGTTTTTCAATGAAAGAGATAAACAAGCTCCCTCTACCTTGAAACTGGAAAACGCAAGTAACATCTTTAATGATAAACCAGGAACTTCATCTAGTAACACACAGAAACATGAAGTGCCACCAGAAAGTTCAACAGACTAATGTCCTTGTGATTCATTCTACAAGCGTAAAACACTTCCACTAAGCAAGCGGATCAAAGCCTAGAAGCAATATAAAGAAAAATAGGATCGTGCCTGCTAAGAGTGAGAATAACAAGAAAGTAGAAGACCACCCTAAGACAAATAAGTCAGTATGGACAAAAGTGAATCGGGTTGATTCTAGCATTAGCTCTAAGCGTGTTGTAATTAATTCGAATTCTGAATTCTGTGTTCAAAACATGTACCAAATGTTTAAAAAAAACTCTTCTGCAAGTCATAAAAATGTGTGCGTTAATATCTTTGAATTCTATGAAGCTACCCCCACTATTAAAATTTGTCTTGAATATAGGAAGCAGACTGGAAACCAAAAGGCCAAACTTCTGATAACAGATTGAACAAGACCAAGTCAAGGTTTGAAAGCACACGGCAAACTATTTGCTAATGTTGGTTATCAATGGAGATCCACAGGAAAGAAAGTCGCCTTAGGAAAACTTAATTGTGGTTATCAATGGAGACCCACAGGAAAGAAATTTGCCTTAGGCGAACTGTGCCCTTTAACTAAGCTTTATGTGCAATGTTCTATCATAACTGCTAATCACCAGGACCCCAACAAAAATTAGGGAACTAAAATTCCAAACGCCTCCACAACTCGACTATTTTCAAATGCAGGTCGTACAGGTCAACCTTTGGTATCTGGACTCAGGTGTTCAAAACATATGACGGGGAATCGTTCAAAGCTCAAGAACTTTGTCAAAAAGTTCATCGGGTCAGTCAGATTCGGGAATGATCACTTCGGAGCTATCATGGGTTATGGAATTATCGTATGGTGACAGATGTGCTCTCCGAGTATACTAACTAAAGGACTTGACCACAATCTATTCTCTGTAGGGCAATTTTGTGATTCTGATCTTGAAGTTGCCTTTAGAAAGCATTCTTGCTTTGCTCACGATATTAATGGTGTAGACTTACTTAAAGGTAGTCGTCGCACCAATTTGTACACGATATCGATTGATGATATGATTAAGTCTTCTCCAATATACTTGTTGTCTAAAGCTTCCAAGTCCAAATCATGGTTGTAGCATCGTCGTTTAAACATTTAAACTTCGGCACAACAATGATCTTGCTCGCAAAGATCTGGTAAGGGTCTACCAAATTAAAAGTGTAAAAAAGATCATACTTTGCTTAGCCTGTCAGACCTGGAAAAAGCAAGAAGTTTTCTCACCACAAACCAAAATCTGAAAACATAAAAATGGAAGGTTTCTTCATACCCTTCAACATGGATCTGTGTGGTCCAATGATGAGTGCCAGAGGATTACTGGGAAGAAATACATTTTAGTCATCGTGGATGACTATTCCAGATTCACATGGTAAAAGTTTTTAGATCAAAGGATGAAACTCCAAGTTTGTCATCAACTCATAGCAAATACAGGTTTGGTCCAACAAAACAGTCAGATACATTCGAACAGATAATAGGATAAGGGAATAACGTCAACCAAGTTTATGTCTAAGATACTATGAAGGTGTAGGCATATTTCATCAAAAGTCTGTTTCCGTGGTAATCAGAGCTTATGGAGAGCAGCATTACAATGCCTCTAATTCTCAAAAGCACCGAGGTTTTCTATAGCAGAAAGCTGTAACTATCTAGCTAGATACAACCCAGAACCGATCCCTCATTCATACTCGTCACAACAAGACCCCTTATGAGCTTGTACATGATAAGAAGCCTGATCTTACGTTTCTTCGAGTATTTGGTGCACTGTGTTATCCTACAAATGATAGCGAAGATCTAGGAAAATTTCAAGCCAAGGCTACATTAGGATTTTCGTTGGGTACTGCTCCTAGCAGGAAGGGCAATAGAATCTACAACAAAGAACGCCGTCAATTAATGGAAACAATTCACGTCACATTCGATGAGATTCATCCAACAATGGCTCCTGTACGCATCAGTTCAGGACCCGAGCTTATCATGATAACCCCTGGACAACTCAATTCAGGGCTCGCCCCATCGCCTGTCCCTGTAACTACATACATTCCACCAATAGATAAAGATCTGGAGATTTTATTCCAACCGATGTTCGAAGAATACTTTGATCAAAACTACAGATAGAGAACCATCCCTAACGGCTACTGTTGTTAACGCTCCAATTGTATTCTACAAATACATTTGTTTCTACACGATTGCTCAAGATGCACCTTCTACAAGTCATTCACGTCCTCCTCACAAGTTGCATCCTCCAATCTTTCCTCAGGTGTTCAGCTGACCAACATATCAAAGATACAATCAATTACACAAAGCTGACCTCATTCCCTCAGTTAACCCTGTTGCAGGAGAACCTAGTTCTGCATAGTCAACATCAGGGGATGTTAGTTTAGCTGAACCCAACCAAGTTACTCAACCACCAGATCATCTCAGAAGATGGACCAAAGATCACCCTCTATGAAACATACGTTGGCAATCCCACTCGTCTGTATCTACCAAAAAAATAGTTAGCATCCATGCTTGTGGTCTGTTTCCCATACTGAACTTCTAAAGTCAAACCCAAGAACTTCAAAATGGCTGTGATAGATGACGTGCTGTTTCAAGCATGCAAGATGAAATCACGAATTTAATCGACTTGAATATGGGAATTAATACCTATCGCCCAATCTATGTTATGGGTTATCATCGCTCCACAAGTGAAATCTACAAAGTGAAGCTGTGATGATATGGTGATGTACTGAAAAACAAAGCTCGTTTAGTTGGCAAAGGGATATCGTCAGAGGAAGGTATTAAATTTGTAGAATCGTGTGCTCAGTTGGCACGAATAGAGGCCATCTGAAATCTTCATTGGCCAATGAGAGCCGCAACCAAGAATATGATCATCCCCTATCAGATGGATGTCAAAACTTGCTTTTTTTGAATGGTGATCTTCAAGAAGAAGCTTTAGTCAGTCAGACCTGAAGGTTTTGAAGACCAAGATAATCCACTCACATTTATCGTCCGAATAAGGCTCATTATTGGGCTAAAGCAGGCACCAGGGCGTGTAATGACACACTATCATAGTTCTTGTTGGCCATAATTTCCTTCAGGGTGCAGTGGATCCAACATTATTCACACGCAAAAATAAAACAGCGAAACCAATTCTACTTGTTCAAATATACGTAGATGACATCATTTTTTTGCCTTACCAGATCATAATCGTTCACATAATTTCCAAAGAAATGAGCTCCCAAATTTCAGATGTCAATGAGGAAAATGTTGTTTTCTTAGGACTACAAGTTTCTCAAAGTCAGTAGGCATCTTTATTACCAAGCAAAATATGCTTGCTCCGAAAACCTTATAAAAATATGGAACGGGATCTCTCTGACCCCTGTCGATACACCAATGTTAGATTGATTAAAAGTAGAACGAGGATCTCAAGGGATTCCAGATGACCAAACTCGAATTTAAAAGGAATGGTTGCTCCCTAATGTAATCCTTACAGCCATAACCAGACAGACCATTTTTTTTTTTTTTTTTTTTTTTTGTTTTTTTTTTTTTTTTTTGTTCTTTTTTTTTTTTATTCACTATGTGCATGTGTGCTAGATATCAGGCTAAGCCTACCAATAACACCTTGAAGCATCAAACATAGTCTTTGGTACCATAAAAGGAACCATTACCATGGCCTTGTAATCCGAGAGGACAATTGCAATGTCACTAACAGCTTATGCAACGCGGATCATTGAGGAATGTCCAGGATTCCAAAGAATTACGACGGGAATCTCAGGTTCTCGTTGGAGATAACATTGGTTAGCTGGTCAATAAAGAAGCAAAGAAGCACACGACCATTCTCAACAACAGAGCAAATACATTGCAAAGTCTGGATGCTGTGCTCAAATCTTTGGAGATGAGACTCAGCTAAAAACTACGCCTTTCTGTTTAATAAGATTCCTCTGTACAGTGATAACAAACGTGCCATTGCGTTAAGCTGGCAACAATGTCCCAGCACACACGATCTATAGCACATCGACAAACGACACCATTTCATTCGAGAGCAAGTGGAAAATGGAGTGGTTGAACTCTACTTCGTGGAAACAAACTATCAACTGGCAGATATCCTCACAAAAGCTTTACCAAGAGAGCGTTTCGAATTTCTACTCCTACGACTTGGGATGAAGAGTTTAACCCCTGAAAACCCACAAAACGCCTTCAAGAATTAGAGGATGAGTAAAAGAGTGTCCTCTTGTAATCCTTTGTACCTAAAACATAAGAAAAGACATTGGTAAATATTTTAAGTCATTTGGAATTACAAAATGGTTTGCAATTACTTCAAATTGCAACCCGGTTCTCATTTGAAGGAAAGATTGTCGTCTGAAAGACAACTGTTCCTAACAACGGGTAATTAATTTTACTCGGGCATGGATTACTTTATATCCATGCAATTTGGGATTAATGTACGTTTCAGTGCATTTTTCTTAATTCGGAAGAGAAGTCTTCCTGTTTGATAACCAAATAATTTTTCTTAATTGATTCTTCAAAATTATTTGTGTTAACCCGGTGGAAAAAGTGTTTTTTGAAATCATCCACAATCCCGGACACTTAAACACGCATCATATGACTACGTGTTTCTTACCCAATAGAAAACGGGTCATCGATTGAGGGGGAGAGTGTTGTTCAAATTTAATGTCTAGGTGCCGATTGGAAAGTGTAACCGGTTCTTGGGAGAGACAAAAGAAGCTAGGAACCAGATCTTACAGAGCTCTCACTGCATCTCAGCTGATGTTCCCCTCTAGCGTAATAGAGACAACTGATACAACACACACTTCCACCACCACCAACCTTCTACTTACAATAAACCTACAGGTCTCGAGATATTTGTGGAGAAAGTTTAAAGATCATAAATCTCTAATGCATCATTTTGGAAGACTCAGAGATATTGGCTATCCAACTAATCAAGAGAAGTGAATATTAAGATCAATATCATCGAGGTAATGCAACATACATCTTGTACATTTAATTGTATGGAATTTGTGAGTTAGGGGTCAGGTAAGGGAATCTTTCATGAGTTTTTTTCATTAAACCTTTAAAAAAACTAAGGTTTTTGAGTTATAACGAAAAAAAAATCTTTCAAAATATCGCATATCTGACACTAACACATACCCTTAAAACCGATTGAGGGGGAGCATTAATGTTCCATACACAGCTTGTAAACTAAAAATGATCATACATCTAAGGTTTCTCCCAGGTGTATTCTCCCAACCCCAGTGCTAAACAGTTTTTCGAATACCGAGCACAGGTTAAGGGAGCTTTTTTGAAAACAAAAACAGTCGGGTACTAAACACTTTGATAGTTATATCATAATACCGTGATTGAGTTTTATTAAACATGATTTATGGCAAGTACACTATACCCGAAAAGACTACCATGTAATTACCTTTTTATCGAAATTATAAAGGATGGCAAGGTTAGGTACTACTCGTTCCTATGATCCGTGCCAGAAGACGGAGTGATCTACCCAGGACAATCTACTAGTTAGTAACAGAAGTCCTTAGGTATGATTAAAAGAGTAATGTGAGAACAAGGGAATAGTGGCTGACTAGAGATAGACTAGTACTGGAATATACCCAACAAGAAGCTAGCCAGGAAGTCACGTAAGCACTGAAAGGGCTGAGAATGAAAAAATAATTATACAGTATAAAAGGTGTAAAAACGAAGCCCTCCATACACTATGACAAAACCGGGTCCAATACATATGCTTCTAAATCACAGGTTGCTAGCTGACATTGAGGACGACAACATGGACCCAGTGATGCAATGCACTACCCTTTCCCAGCCATTCGAGTTTCTCTTGAAAGAAACTTGTCTCATTTGGCACGGAGGACTAAACTGCACTACTGTCTCACTCTCTCTGCGTAAGGTCGGTAGTGAAAGTTGGCAGTCCGCTCCAGCCCATTGCGATCACCTAATATCAAAGTCGCACTTTCGAGTCTAGAGCCAAGAGATCATCAATTAATCTCGTTAGGACACATTTCCATTTATCTTGTCTATTACAACATGTGGAAACACGGTTAATCTTAAGAGTCCTACGCATTAGCCAGTTGATATTGCCCAGAACCACTGAGTGATACGAAGTCTTCACTAGAAGATTGGAAATCCTGCTATGAGCCTACAATCAAAACAAGCTCTAGGTAGGTGACATGTGCGATCTACAAGAATCAAACTTGTATTAACTGGAAAAGAAACGAGGGGGGGTTGGTGCGATTCTACTTGAATCATACTTGTTCCAACATAAGAATTGATGTTATTGAACATTTGACACACCAATCAAAACTATCAAAGTGTTACTAAATATTTTCATAAAAACCACTTAGACAGATTTATTCAAATCAATTTTTCCTCTTTATTGTCTAACCTGTTCAATTAAGGATCATTGATAAGTGGTAAAATACACATATCCCTTTAATACTTAATAATAACCAATTAAACCCAAAAAACAGTCCAAAAATAGCAAAAATATGCTTGTATTTGTGTTTTTGGTGTGCCAGGGTACGGATAAATCAAAAATCACAGAAAACATCAAAAGTGACAAACCCGGACACAAGAATCAGAAGATTTTAAAAAGAATTCCTAAGATTCAAAGCCTAGCCCGAAAAGTCAAGCCATCAGTCAAAATCATCAAAAGATGGGTAAGATAAAAAGTCAACCAAACCCAAATCTCTAGCCCACTTCTCTTTTATAAAGCCACAAGGGCCAATCTTGCAAATCCCGAAAGTTATTTATAACTTGAAAAAGGGAAAAGAAAGAGAGGGACTGAAAGAGTCAATATGCCAAACTCCAACAGTTTTAACTGTCGAAATAAGGGCGCCAAAGGTGTCACTGTTCACCCATCATCCCAAAAGTTACCATCACAGTCCAAAAACAAAGGGGTTTCTCAAATTAAAGGGCTAGATGGTCAATTAAGGAGCTCATAAGTGCAAGGCAAGGGTCGAATCAGTCTTTATCAAAGGATTACTTAACCTCTCCCAATCAAAGGCCACGTCAACAATGGTGAAAGCACACATTTATGTGGGTTTTTGCACAACACAATCACGAAAAGAATCACAAACGTCACAGCATTGGAATGACACGTTGGCAATCTTCAGGTGTCCACAACTTGATCAAACCCAACTAAAAAAGCTTAAAACGATTGAAGAATGATTGGCTAGGATTGAAAATTGAGAGCAAGGCTAGAAAGATCCTAGAAGCTTCTTTCAGAGCCCTATAAATAGGGGCCTGCCCTCTCACAAAACACGGGATAAGTTTTTTAATACTATATTACATATTAGTTTAGTCTATTTAAATTCGTAATTTTCCTTAAATGTAATTTTCCTTTTTCAAGTAATGTAATCACTTCTTAATTACTGATATTCAGTCCTTAAGTAATTAAATATCATTTTCTTAATTCTCTCCAAAGTCACACATAGTAGAGGTTTTCATAATAGATATCCAATGTTTCACACGGTATGTTTCGACTTTTGAAGTCTGGATCGGTTTATGACTTCATAATAGTATCCTATTGTTCACACGGTATGTTACATTTATGGGTATTGGCAATTCACCAATTTATAATCATTATGTGATCAATACAATAGAGATAACAAGGAAACAAACGTATGATCCTAACAAAAGTAATATACATGCATGGATATCTTGTTTTTTAAAGACATCTAATTCTATTACAAAGTATTCTTTTGAAATTAATGACGTCATTAACATTTTACAATAAGGAGAATGCGGGGTAAATGCCATTGCAGGATCCTACTGGTTGGTCACATGATCAACATATGAGGGCGAAACATACTTATCAAGTGACGAATCAATCCCATAACCAACATTAACAGGTATCATAAACCATAAACCCCAATGTCCTAGAGCAAGAAAGGTGGCGTGACATTAGTTTTGTCCTCGCTTAGCCTTGTAAACCGTAACTACAAACCACCATGGCACATGGAGACAACAACAAAGGTATGTGGTATTATTAGGTTGTGGAACTCAAGACAAAACTGAAACCAAACAATATAGACTAATCAGTACACTTCGACTTCTTGGTACCAATTAGTAGCAAAAGATCGGCTTTCAGAAAAGTTCAGTTAAAATAATAAATTTTGTTAGGAATTTAGTTTTTAGTGAAGTTACAATTATTATTGATCTCACGAGCCTTAGTAATAGTTAGTTAATATTATGTAATGTCTAAGTAATCTAACCGGGCCGACTTATAGAAAGGCCATAGAAAGCCCGGCCCGGCCTAACTATGTAAGTATATTAACCTTCTCCACACATGGAGAGGGTGTTGGTTGAATGCATTTCTCTCATTTCTTATGTGTGCTTTTGGTGTATTCTCCCATCCACTCTCTCTAGCTTTCTCTCTCTAAGTTTCTAAGTGTGTATGAAATTAAATATTCTTCAATTGGTATCAAGATCCATGGTTCTATCTTGGGTTGATTTGTTGTGTTTTGGTTTGTTGATTTTCACGTCACCGTTGGTTCAAAAATAGTCATTCGTTTAATATATCAAATTTTTCAACACAAAACATATTCATTGTTCGTTCGTGGGCTTTCATATTCGTGGGCTTATTGTGAAATATTTTTTGTCTTGTGTTTTTTATCAAAAAGTTAATATCAGTTTTAGTTAAAACCTTGAGTTAACCATTTTCTATCATATTTATAAAACTGATCTTGGGCTTTTCAATCAGTGGGTAACTTCTTATATGAAACGTTTTCTAGCATATGTTTGCTTCATTGTGTTCGTTTATTTTTTGCTTATTTTCATTTCTTAGTTGCTTATTCGATTCACACTCTAAACTAGCTTATTAGTTGTGTATTGAGTAGCCTATTTTTTGTGGAAAAGTGCTTATATCGAGCTTATTACAAAGCTTTTTCTGGGTAAGCTTATTTTGTGGTTCTTCACGTGTTAAAGTAACTTTTTCGTGGCTTATTCTCTTGTAAAACTCCTTATTCGACAAGCTTATATTTCCGGGCTTATCATCTTTGTGGTTAGCTTATTTTATGGTCACGTTTTGTGGTACAAAACACAAACAATCACATTGAAGAATATTTAATTTCATACACACTTAGAAACTTAGAGAGAGAAAGCTAGAGAGAGAGTGGATGGGAGAATACACCAAAAACACACATAAGAAATGAGAGAAATGCATTCAACCAACAGCACTCTCTAAATGTGGCGAGGGTTAATATACTTACATAGTTTAGGCGGGCAGGCTTTCTATGGCATTATCCTATAAGATCTGGGGAACCCGGTTAGATTACTTAGACATTACATAATATTAACTAACTATTACTAAGGCTCGTGAGATCGATAATGATTGTCACTTCACTAAAAACTGAATTCCTAACAATCTCCCCCTAAGGGACGATCGTTGAGATCTCATAAATGATCAACACTTTATGTGTTCCTAACAATCTCCCCCTAAGGGGTGATCATAAAGATCTCTCCTTATGACCTTGATCATTAATCGTTGAAACTTCTTGTCTTGATCTTGAGTCATTTTTGTGTAATAGTTGATATTTTGTCTTGCATCTTTGTGTAGTGGTCTTTAATCATTATGCTTGAGCTTGTTCCTTCATACTTGATGGCCTAGTGATCTTGAGCCTTTATTACTTGATTTCGAACTTCTTGAGATCATAAATCTTGCATCATCATTTGATTATCTTGTAATTCTTTGCCTTCTTGTGATCTTATAACTTTAGACCAACATGCTCATTCTTGGTATTATCTTGAAACCTCGCTAACAATCTCCTTGAATATACTTTGACTTGATAACTTGATGTGTGGAAGTTTTGAAACATGTACTTGAGCTTTTATGATGTATTTATAAATGTCGATCAAGTATGAGCATGCGGTTATGAATCTTTGAGACAGCTGGAATCAGGTACCTTCACCTCCATCTTTAAATATCTTGTATTAAAACAGTTAGCAATAAAGCGGGGGGACGAATATGGCTTTATCATTTGCCCATATTTAGTTGGAGTAACCTTCGAATCCGTGAGGATCGACCTGTGATCAGGTAGATTCAATTTAAGAAGAATCTCCTTGACAGGATTTCCAGCTTACAGTATTGAATCTTTCTAACACACGTGTATTAGACTCATCGTACTCAGCATGTTCTCATTATCAGAACGTCTCAAAGTAGACAACACGATAAGATTGAACCAGTGAGTTACTATCTTACTGATTGAATAGAAAAATTGATTTGAAAATCAATCAACATGTTACTTGCTAAAGTGGTTTTGTGACACATCAAAAGTTTTAAGCAATTCAAAATTCATCATCAACCGTTAATTCATATACTGGAACAAGTTTGATTCACTTGGAATCGCACCATTATTTCTTTCTAGTTGTCACAAGTTTGATTCATTTGAATCGCACAAGTCATCTACCAAGATCTTGTTTGGTGTTGGCTCAAGTAGGATTTTCATCTTCACTGTGATTACTTGAGTATCACTCTGATGTTCTGGTAAAACCACAAGGATAATGCGTAGGACTCTTTATATATTTCTCGTTATTCACATTGTGTGAGATAGCAAGCATAATTTTGACAAGTGTCCTAATGAGATTTATGGATGATCTCTTTTGGCTCTAGACTCAATAGTGCACATTGGTTTTAGTAATCAAAGGCTGGAGCAGACTACCACCTATTCAATACCAACTAACTCGGAGTGAGAAAGTCGATAGAAATGCGTGTAATCTTCGTGAGAAATGAAACAGAAATATTTTAAGAGATTCTGAGTGGCTAGGGAGGGTTGTGCATTGAATCACTGGGTCCATGATGTCAGTCTTCAATGTCAGCAATCATCTTTGTGATTCTTGACAACAGATGTATTGACCCGGTTTCTGCCTAAGTATAAGGAGGGCTTCTTTCTTTTCACCCTTTATCTTAAATTTTCTTTTTAATTCTTCAACCCCTTCAGCGCTTACCGAGACTTCATAACTAGTACCTTGTTGGGTTTGTTCTAGTACTAGCTCCATCTCAGTCGGCACTTTTCCCTTAATCTTACTTTTACTCATTTTTTCATACCTAAGGACTACTACACTATCTAGTGGAATATCCCTGGGTAGATCCCTCCTGTTCTGGCTGGATCATGGGAATTGATACCTAAACTTAACCACCTTATAACTCCAATGTAGTAATGTAAATGGTTGGTCTTTGGTACATTTATAGTTCAGCCAATCACATAACCATTTGCTCCCCCTTCATATGTGCATCGATTAATCAAAAGAGTTTAGCACATATACGGTATAGCGTACACTTGAGATCTTAAAAAATCACATTATTAGCCATATATTTTAATCACATTTTCTCCCTTTATCAAAAATATTAAATCTCTTGATATTTTTGATATCAATTGATTCAAATATAACTGCTTTTGGGGAAAGAATGTCTAATTATTAACAAGCCGCAATAGGAACATTTTTTAT
>BQNB010131736.1:0-15036 GCA_026074375.1 Tanacetum coccineum | reverse complement strand
CTTACATGTGAACCTCTACAGTGATAGCAGTTCTGCTATCCAAATTGCTGCTAACCCTGTGTTTCATGAAAGAACCAAACATTTTGAGGTTGATGTTCATTTGGTTAGAGAAAAAGTTCAGGATGGTATCGTCAACACCATCATTGTTGCCTCTGTTGATCAAACTGCAGATTTGTTCACTAAGGGTCATGGCACTACTCAGCACTTGAAGTTATGCAACCAGCCGAGTCTGGTGGATATGTTTGGGAAGTAAACTCTTCTTTATCTTGTTTAGTTTGAGAGAGGGTGTTAAATTTATGCAAACTAACATTTTTTTGTTTCTATGATTAGGACCTTCTGTGCTAACTCGCTCTCTCTTGAAGGACCATTCTTGGCATATTCTGGAAGTTGTCTTTTTGGGCTCATGGCTTGTTAAATGGGTTGTTGTGGGCTTTATCTACCTTGGGCTTCTTAGCCTTATCCGACCGTTGGAAGATAGTGGTATATAACCCACCCTTATCTTAGGGTTAGGGTTATCATCTTAGATATGCTTCTCATAGCCGTTTGGCTTTTGCTCTCTTCATGTTCTTGACTTGGGATATCTTCTTTGTCTTATTCTTTTGAGTGTGTGTTTGAGTGATCTATTGTTGTGAGGAGATAAGACCAACCTAGTTGGGACTATCTATATTTCTGTTGTATGTTTGATTAGCACTCGTTTGAGGACTAATCCTTTATTTTGTATCTTGTACCTTGATTATTCAATAAATATATCTAAGGGGAGGTTGGTTGAGTGATTTATCTGGTGTCCATGTTATTTAGTTTATACTTTTAACACTTATGTTATCAAACAGTAGAATTTATCAAAATTCTCTACTGATTTCTATTCTCTGGATATTTTAATCTCTACTCCATTTCATCTCCCTAAATTTCTCTCTACCAAACGCGTCCTAAGTTTACTACTCTTTATGTTTCATTGTTTCAAAACTGTACTAAACTAAATCTTTTGACAAACCAACAAGACCATCAAGATATTCATGTTATTATTATTAGAATAAGAAATTTATATACGTAGCAATTTGACACCAGAATTCACAATTTGCTTTCCTTGTTTCGCTGGACACCAAAGCTAGGCTAAATGCCATATAAACTATTAAAAAGGCAAAGTTATTTCTTTTATATAAACTATAACTCACAAGCATACACATATAAGATATGGTCTTTGTTTCAAAACATGTATCTGTTTCATCTCATTTCGTTTAGTTTAACCCATTAATTTAAAATCTAAACATTCAAATCTTTTTACATCAAAAGTGAAGCATATTACAGTATGCTTCGGTTAATTTCTGCGCAAAAACATAATATAGTACCCATCGCGGTTTACCCGAAAACAAACCAGTTCTTGACGTACTAAAGGACTCGAAAAATTACCTAAAAGGAGAATTATAAATTCTATAACGTGTTAAAGCTTTCCAAAAGCTCGATCAATCAACTTCTTCTATCTTTCTTAACGCATCTATATCAATTCAACCTGGGAATAGTGATTACCTTAAAACGTTGTTACTAAAACTGAATCACAATTCGAACCTAAACACTCTTGCTTCCTTGCTAACGATCTCTCCCTCAAACTGCCATTTTTTCTTATGTATGTTATTAGTTCGTTTGATTTCGGCTTATATGTGGAGCTTCTTTGATTTCGGCTTATATTTCATAAGCTCCAATTTTTTGGCTTATTTTGGGATTTATGAGCTTTTATAAGTTTATCTTAATAAACTTATATAAGCCCAACAAGCCTCAAAATAAGCTAAAAAATTAGGGTTTATGAAATATAAGCCGAAATCAAATAAGCTCCACATATAAGCCGAAACAAACACCACCTTATGGCCTTATATAAGCTTGTAATATCACAATAAGCTTATATAAGCTTATACGCTTCAAAATAAGCCTGAAAATTAGGGCTTATGAAATATAAGCGGAAACCAAATGGGTGTTTGTTTAAGCTTGTTTGTTTTTTTGGGTTATATTTCATAAGCCTTAAATTTCTGGTTTATTTTGAAACGTATAAGCTTATATAAGTTTATTGTGATATTAAAAGCTTATATAAGTTTATTGTGATATTAAAAGCTTATATTAGGCCATAAGTCTCAAAATATGCCTAAAAATTAAGGCATATGAAATATAAGCTGAAATCAAATAAGCTCATAAGCTCACATATAAGCTTAAACAAAATTAGCAGGTGATGTTGACGTGCTTCTCACGTTTTTAGCATTTTAATACTAGTTGTGGACTAGTAGTTGTGTTTAGGCGTACAATGTATAGTTTTTTTTATATTCTCAAGGGATAGACCACAAATTTTTTTAGCGTGTGTCAGATGAGTGTTGGAAACACGAGGGCCTTTTAGGCTTATATTCGATGAAGAGAGAATACTTAGAGGACTTTTACAAAGAAACTTTTATTGCTTAAACTTTTCTTCGTACATCCAAAAAGCTTACATACATCACCTATATATACTTGTCCACGGAAGATTCTAGACTCGAGATATTTTCTATGGACTTCTAGATAATTCCCACTTAATACTTATCCATAATCTAGATATTTCTTACTAGATATTTCTAAGATCGCTCTTCGTTATTCTAGAAGCTTCTTCCTCATTCTAGGAGCTTCCTCATTCTTATAGAAGCTTCTACATCATTCTAGGAGCTTCTATATCATTCTAGAAACTTCTTCGGGCTTGGGATTTTATGACTAAATCAAGTTTACGATCTAACACCCCCCTTTAAACTTGATTTCCCGACTCCAATCATCATCCTTTGTCTTGAGAAATCTCGCTCGTTGAGCGGCTTGGTGAAGATATCTGCAACTTGGTCTTCAGAGCTTGTATGTATCACTCGGACATCCTTCCTTGCAATACACTCTCGAATAAAGTGATAACGAGTGTTGATATGCTTACTTCGATCATGGTAGACTGGATCGCTAAGTCAATTGCCGACTTCTTGTCCACATATATCTCAGTCGCATCTTCTTGCTCCATGTGTAGCTCCTTTAGCATACTTCTGAGCCAAATTGCATGACATACACACGATGTTGCAGCTACGTACTCCGCTTCACAACTGGACAAGGTAACAATAGGTTGCTTCTTTGAAGACCATGTAAAGGCATTGTTACCCAGGAAGAATAGGAATCCTGATGTACTTCTTCCATCGTCTTTGCTTCCAGCCCAGTCACTATCGCTATATCCAACCAGCTTGAAGTCTTCACTTGTTGAATAAAACATACCATAGTCTACGGTACCTTTGATGTAATGGAGGATCCTCTTCGCAATCTTCAAATGTTTTGTCGTAGGCTCTTCCATGAAACGGCTAATCAATCCAACCGCAAAGAGGATGTCGGGTCTTGTACATG
Source organism: Tanacetum coccineum (assembly GCA_026074375.1). Taxonomy (NCBI): domain Eukaryota; kingdom Viridiplantae; phylum Streptophyta; class Magnoliopsida; order Asterales; family Asteraceae; genus Tanacetum; species Tanacetum coccineum. The sequence continues at coordinate 11,658 of BQNB010131736.1, read as the reverse complement.
TCAAATAGCGCAAACTTCCAACAAGACTCTTGAATAGAGTTGAGTCTACCGCTTTTCCTCCGTCATGCTTAGAAGGCTTTGCCTTATGTTCTATGAGGGTGCCAACGCTATTACACTTATCCATGCCGAACCTCTTTAATATCTCCTTGGCATATCTTTCTTGACATATGAATACTCCTTCGTCTGTTTGCTTCACTTCAATGCCGAGATAATAAGACATAAGTCCAATGTCTGTCATCTCGAACTCTCTCGTCATCGACTTCTTGAGCTCATCAATCATACTTTGAGAGTTTCCTGTAAAGATCAAATCATCCACATACAAGCAGGCGAGCAATATACTTTTATTTTCAAATTTCACGTAAAGTGCATATTCACTTAGGCACTTTGTAAAACCATGTTCTTGGAAATACTTGTCAATTCCAGTATTCCAAGCACGTGGTGCCTGCTTAAGACCATATAAGGCCTTCTTCAACCTTAGCACTTTACCTTCTTGGCCTTTGATCGGATCGAAACGTTCGTTTAAACGCTACGTTATCTAAGCTAGTGATTGGATAACATCGATACATGCGTGTGTACAAGATCGTGATACAATCTTCCTTTAGATTGTTTTCTGGATTGTTTTCGTATAAACCCTAATAGGTTCTTGAGATAATCCCTAGCAATTCGATTCTTGATCGGGCTAGGAATCAAAGGTATGTAACCCGAGGAATTCGGTTAATTATTCCCAACATGGAGTATTTGATCCTTTTATTGCTTCCGCTATTCAATGCTTTGATGATATGGTTTAAATAAAAAATTGGTTATGAAAGTATAAAACACGTCAGTGGCAACACTAGCCTTTATAAAACATGATGAAATTAAACCGAAACCTAAAATCAATTAACTAATATATATTGAATGTTAAAAATACATGATTATAGAGGGATTTTATAATTTTTTTTTTCAAAATTTTTTTTAATAAGAAACCCTAAATTAATGTTTTGATTAAAAGGTTTAATATACATAGATTAAATCGTTATGACATGTATGTGGGTACATCCTTACGGATAATTGTTATGTGTATTGTGGGATCCATGCGACAAACATGCATATAATCATGGATCCCATTGGAGAAATATATGAAGTAATTTGTTTTACTGTATATTTTGAACCACTTAAATTTTTAATTACGATAAATCTAAAATTCGGGAAGACTTAATATTGTTTTTCTTGATTGGATATATGAATAAGTAAAACCTAGAATTTAAAATTAGGGTTCATCGTATAAAAATGAATCATTTGCTACATGATTTTACTTTAATGCATATAAATTGTTATTATGTGTTTATTGATTAAGGTTCAATTATTTTTAATTATACTTGTTTTGTTTTATTTAATTATGGCGAATTACTGTGAAAACCAAAAAGGGTAATTTTACAAGAAAATAATATTGACTAAATCAATAATATGAAGAATTGTATTGAAGATTAAATAGTTGATTGAAATTTTCGTACTAAATGGATTAGTAAAGGCTCCATCCAATTTGACAAACTGTGTTAAGTATTAACGCGTCGCTGGTCGAACCCGACTAAAGAAGGAAGTCAAGCTTCAAGCTGACCGAATTCTCGGCTTGCTTGTGCGTCAAATTGGAGTTACCTATGACTGTTTAAAGGTACAAAATTACTTTAAGGTTGATTTGCCTCAATTCCACATCCGAAACACTAAGTTGAAAGACTTATGCAAAAGTACGGTGTGGACGATAATTGTGGGCACTTCTTAAATAGGTATCATACCAATGCCTCAAACCACACTTTGTTTATTTAATCTTCACCTTAAAAGTTAATAAAAAGTTTTTTATTAAACATATGCTATGGAGTTGTATGCATGCTTCTTCATACATAATTTTGATTCACATATCAAAAAAATTAATACCCTTAAACTTAAGTCTAATGCCATCTAATTAAAGGACACTTGAAATTGCGATTAAGTCAAGTGAGACCTTGGACTATATCGTAACGGAAAGAAAACTATCATGATTGAGTGAGACCCTCCACATGGATGAGTTTGCGTTCTTAAGATTAGAAAGACTAATTGAGTTACATAACTTAGTGAGAATCTAGAAACTCAAGGCATTAAGAAGGGATGAAACATGTTTACAATGCAACTCGTTTTAAGCCAATGTAATTCCCCATAAATATCTAGAAATTGAAAAAATGGTTGTTTGACAATTACTTGATTATCACAAGTTACCACGTTGAATACAAACATCACTAGCAGATCAACTGATGTGATGAGTTTTGTCAATTGTGTGGTTCCTATTTTTCAAGGAATACTATGGTTTATGAATATTACCTGGGTATATTTTATTTCTTGAAAAATGTAATTATCGAAAATACAAATAATTCTAAACTTTTTTTCTATAGAAATGGCTCATTCCGAAAAGAAACACTTTAAGTTCATGCTTAATACTTTTCTTCGAGACGAGAAACACTGCTGACCCAATTTCAATGACTGGTATCGCTCGCTAAGAATTGTCTTGAGAGTAGCAGATACTTTTGACTATTTGTATAAGCCTTGTCCTGGACAACCCGCTGATACTGCAACTGAGGCTGAAAAAGCAGCATTCAAGGCAGAATATAAAAAGCACTCTGATGTGGCTTGTATTATGCCTTGAAAAAATAGCACCTACACTGCTCTTCAAAGGCAGTTTGAAAAATTATCCACTCCTAAAACATGCTGGCTGAACATCGAAAATGTTTTGAGAAACCACTCGCTAGTAGAAATCTACGAACTGTAGATGCTCTACATAGTGCAGACATGCCCCCTGGAAACCCGTAGTGAACATAGTAATGCAATGAAAGGACTCATGGACCAATTACCTACACTTGGAAACTCATACGACAATGATATGTCTGTTAACTTAATCAACAGTCCCTTAACAAGGATTTTGGTGATTTGTAAGAAACTTCAATATGCAAGTTGCGTGGGGAAGACAGTTACTGAGCTACACCGTCACTCTCATTTGACTTTGAAAAAGGGTTTGAAGACAAAGCATCCTACTCCTCAAGAATTTACAATCAAAAGGGATAGAGAAAACAAGCCATAAACGCGCAAGGCGAACAAGAAGGTCAAAGGCAAGGGTAAGACTGATAAAACAAGCCAGTTGTCATCCTTTGAAGAGAAAGGAAATCCTAATAAGGATCAAGCATGTCACCACTAGCCACTTGCAGGGCATTGAAAGAGGAACTTGCCTTCTACTATATAGAAGAGTTGCGTGCAAATAAGAAGAAGTCTGAGGCCGGTGTTGCAGTTTTAGGTAACTTAATTGCCAATTGAGTTAATTCCAATCAAACTACAAAATAAATTCCTAGGGTATACGATACGGGAATGCGGTATTCATGTTTTAAATTAAACGCTGCAGGATTTAAAGGAAGAAAGGAAACTATCTATAGGATCAATATCTGCAAGTGGGCAATGGAAAACAAGCAGCTGTTGAAGCATAGGAAAGTTTGATTTAGTATTTAAACCTTCGGGTTTTAGTACTGAAATTAAAACAAATGTTATATGCAACCTTCTAATTGTTAGAGTGTTTGTTTCCTTTTCATGTTGTTTGGATCTTGGGTTTTTTCAATCATACACTATTCGCTAGTAAATGGGAATTCTTTTTTTTAAATGGTAATATTCTATTTTAGTGCTATAAACTCCGTGAAAGGTGTGTTTGAAATTAACATAAATATAACAATGTCCCCAAGAATCATAATAATCTATTTTAGCATCATTAAAAGAGAAAGTTAGACTTAGAATCTTCTTAACTTTGGCACTGTAAGACTTGCCCATATTGGCAAGACACGCAATGGCAAATCTTCATCCGTGAAGGTCCTTTTGGGAAATTATCGATGAGGAATCATTTGAATAATTGCGAATCTTGTATACAGGGAAGATACAAAGAAACCTTTATAATAAAAATAATTGACAGGGCTACAGACTTACTTGGTTTAAGACATAAGGATGATATGCGAACACTTAGACAAGTTTAAGGAAAGGAGTAAGCTACCTTCTTAACCTTTAACGGATGATTTCATTCAGTCGTTATGGATATAGTTTTATTTTCTTAAACATAAACAGAGGTTTTTGAAACATTTTAAGTTTTCAAGCAAATGAGAATTGCAACTAGAAAGAAGATTAAAAGCTCTACTGATCCGATATAGGTGGTGAATATTTAAGCCAAAGAGTTAAAGATTATCTATGAGAATTGAAAATATTAGGTTTTTTTAGAATCTAACTTCTCCATATACTCCACAACAAAATGGTGTATCTGAAAGGAGAAATTGTACATTATTGGATATGGTACGATCTATTTTTAATCGTTACTTACTCAAGACCGTTAACCTTTAGGAAAAAAAAAATGGGATTATGCCTAGAATCTGCTGTTCGTATCTTATATATGGTACCACACTAAGAATGATTATAAGACATCATATGTATATATGAGCATGGCAAAGCGACGAATATGTCTTATTTAAAGGTCTTGGTTGCGAGGCCGTATGTGAAACTTGACTCGGCTGATAAACTCCAACAGAGATCTGTTAAGTGTATCTTTGTAGGATACCCTAAGGAAACTATGGGTTACTACTTTTATTTTCCACCTAAAAACAAAGTAATTGTTGCTAAGGTATGGGAGATTTCTGAAAGAGATCTCATATCTCAAGAATTCAGTGGAGAGATTATGATCTAAAGATGAGTCATAATGTATACATTACCTTCTGAACAACACTTAGAGCGAAATTCCAATAGAACCTAAAGTCTGGGTCCTCCATTTCGGAATAAATTCCTGCCTAGGTCCTGAAAGACTAAACGTGCACCCAACCGTCTGTGTCTAAACATGGAGGTTGAAGATGATGTAGTAGGGGATCTTGGAGAACCTGCTAATTATAAAACTGCCATGCTTGACCCTGATAAGGTAATATGGCAAGGTGCAATGGATGAGGAAATGAACTCCATGAAAGTTAATGAAGTCTGGACTGAAGAAAGAGACAATCCTCCTAAAGCTAAAATAGTAAGAGTAAGTTGAACTTCAAGAAGAAGACTGTACATGGATGGTTAAAAGCGTACACACTTATAAAGCTCGTCTGTAGCAAAGCCTGCCCCAAACCTATGGGTTTGACTTACGAGGAGAGTTTTTCTCCTTACAGACAATTAGAGCAAATTGGATTCTTAAAGCTAATAGCATCGTACATGAAAAATGAGATTTGGCAAATGGATATTAAAACTAGCCTTTCTAGAATGGTCGCTTAGATGAAGACCATCTATATGGAGCCAACTTGGAAGGGTATGTAAATCCAAAAGTATCCAAACCGTGTATGCAAACTTTAAAGATCTATTTATGGATTGAAGCAACAATACGTCAATGGAATAAACGTTTTGATTGAAAAATCAAAAGGTTTTTGGATTCACTCAAATGATCGTGATGAGCCATGTGGATATCGCAAAGCTAGTGGGAAAATTTAGTATTCTTGATCTAAATGTTGATGACATTTTCATCATTGAAACAACATTCCAAGAATAAGAAGTTAAGGCTTATCTTGAAAGTGTTTTTACTATGAAGGATTAGGAGAATCTGCATACATTTCTGGGAAATAAGATATATAAGATAGACTCTGCGGTTAATTGGACTTACAATAGGTGCTTACATAGATAAGATATTAAGAAATTCATAAGCAAAACACTAAGAAAAGGTTTTATACCGATGGAATCAAACAGGATTTGAGTAATTAAATGTGCAGCTTCATCAGATGCTGAAAAAGCTTACATGAAAAAGGTACCTAATAATGCTCAGCTGTAGATCTATCATTTATCTTCAGGTGCCCAAGTCCCAATTGCGATTTGCTCAAAACATGTGTCATCGATATCACAGAATCCAAAAAGCCCACTGGGATGCTGATAAAGACATATTCTAAATTATCTGAAGAATACGAAAGAATATGTTTTAGTGTACAGAGGACATCCAGATACAGAACATGAGTTACAGGTTCCTGTGATGCGTCCTGTCAATGCGATAAAGATGATACAGTCTCAGACTGGTTTTATGTTCTTTGTTGTCGTCAATGGAGGAGCAGTAGACCTAGAAAGCAAAAAGCATACAACCATTGCAAGGCATGCAACGCAATCTGAGTACAATGGCTGCAGTCAAAAGCTCAATGGAAAGCTGTTTGGATAGGAAGTTTGTAGGAGATCTTGAGTGATGCCTCAATAAATAACCCTATTAATATGTTAATGTGACAATTCTGCTGCAATCTACATTCGCCAATGAAACCTGGAGTCATTAAAGGCTCCAGACGATTTTCAACTAAGATATCACTCTGTTCGAGGAACAAGACGAGAGTGGTGACATCAAATTGATAAAAGTTCACACAGATAAAAACCTAGCTGATCTATTTTACTAAAGCTTTAACCTAAGGAAAGGATAACGAACATGCCAATGGAATTGGACTTTCGATTAGCCATAAGTTTCAAGCATAGCTGTGATAGTGTTTGATAAATGGACTTTGTAAACATTATTAATTTAATAAAATAAAATGATGGTTATGTTTATAAGTTTTACACTTCTAGTCCTTTAACTTCCAAAATTTACATTTTAAGTCCAAATAAGTTTTAAAAAGTGGCAAAAGGCTTTATTAGACTCCAATAAGCTATATAAGCTGTGACATCTTATAAATAAGCTCGGATGAGCTTATTTGGGCTTATTGGGCTCGTTAGCCCAATAACCTTAACCCGAATAGCTCCATAAGGTCCATTAGGGTTTCATACATTGTTCAACTTATTATTTTTTAGTCTTATTAAGCACTTAGGATTATATTTAAGCTGTTTTTACTGTTCGGCTTATTCATAAGCCAATAAGTCTCGTTAATGGGCTTTTGGGCCCATTATGAACTCGGTAAGGTTTGTACATGTTTAGGCTTGCTCAAATTAGGTCCATTAGTCTTTCTAAGTCTATAATAAGCTCAATAAGCTGCATAAGCTCACAAATAAGCTGTTCAAGCTTATTCGTGGCTTATGGACCTATTTTGGCCATGATAATGGGTTGTCAAGCCCATTAAGGGTCCGATTTGGTTTCCAATGTATATTAAGGTCCATATAAGTCCCATAAGTATATTAGACCCCTTAATAAGCTCAAGAAGCTTATTAATAAGCTGTGGACCCCATAGTCACGGCCTGTTAGGCATGTTTGGCCCATTAGTGGGCTGTTGGGTTTAATAAGCCCGTTAGTGGTCCGTTAAGCTTATTACTAGGTCTAGGGTTCCGTTAGGGTTTTTGTTAAGTCCTCAAGTCCTTTTTAAGCACCCTAATTCCATTTTAAGCCAAAACCATAATCCATGTTAACCCTTGGTGGGCTACATGGCCCAACAATGGACATATACGCCTACTGTGGGTGCGTATGGTTTGTGCTCGTGGTGTTTAACCATAAACCGATCACTTTGAGATTATTTGGCTCACCAATGGCTCATGTTTAACACATACAAACGCTCTACTAGCCAATATACCCTTTCCCGAGCCAAGCCATCAAGTTTACATGAAAAGTTTACGTATAGGCTTCGAGTATTTCGTGTATAGGTGTTAGTATTCGCGTTGGTTTCCATACTTGTAATTAAATGAGGACGTTTAAGCCTTAGCTCATTTTTAAATCACGTTTTACATGTTTTATCATGTCCTAGCACAATACAAGTCTTACGTGTTGCAATTTACTAAACGTGAACATGGGTTGTGCCATGCTAGGCACGACCCATGTTTTAGTTTGTTAATACAAGATAATCATGCCCTATGACATATAAAGGGAAACATGAAACTTAAACATGACATAAGCTAAGAGACTTACAAGGGTCCTAACTTCTTGAAAAGTAGTGTCGAGTGGTGTGTAGTAAACCCGAATTTATATAACCCAAATCGTATATGTACGATTGTATATTCCAACCCTAGTTTAACCCGAATACCTTAGAATACTTGCTTGCAAATTGTGGTGTTGTGTCTCGGCTGTGTGGCCCGAAAACAAGGAAGACAAAGGTGGTTTTTGCTTAGAGAGTGTCTAAGTGTTTGCAAGAAGTGTTTTGTGTCATGCATGAGTGGGTTTATATAGGCTTTAGGATTAGTTAGCTTCCTAGTTCTTAATCCAAAACAAATCATGCCCTATTAGGGTGATTTTATGGTTTCTAGTTAAGCTCAAATGGTTTTGTTTTAACCACCTAGTATATTCCTTAATTACAAGATTTTGGTACAAGATTTGCTTAAGATTTGAAAATATTATGGTTGTGTATATGTTGTTTATGCCGCGAGTATCAAGAGCAAAGGAAGGGATCCCAAGTGGTTATTACCCATTGTGTTTTAAGCTAATGATAGACATTAAGGACAAGCCTTAATTAATCATATGATGTACATGTACTTAGGAAGATTTTCTATTTGTTTAGGCATGTGGGACGAGTAGGGCTTGGAGGGAAAGAAGGTTTTAAAATCTTGTTAAGATTATAATGGTACATTCTTTAATTAGTAGAGATAAGTGTAGACTAGATTGTTGTAAGTATACATTGGTTTATGGGTTTTGCTTTCCCATATTTGCTAGAATGTATTATTAAATAGCAAGGTATGAATTATTTTTGTGTTTAGGGATAAGAGGGGATATTGGTCTTGAGTCTAGAGTAAGTCTAGGTAGGTTTCGGGGTGTGTGTGCGATAGTATTTTATTACGAATTCGGTGAAGCCGTTTTTCCGTGACTGCGAGTTAAAAATTAATAAAACGCGTCAAGTTTCAATAATTATAGTTCTTGTAGCATGATATTAGTTAGTCACGCTGAACGTAAGCCTTGAATTTATTTGATGATCGTTTACACTTAACTCCAATAGCTTTTTGGCCTTTTGGAAGGGTTGTTAACTCCCACGTATCATTCTTCTCAATCGACTTTATCTCCTCATCCATGGCTTGTCTCCATTTCTTGCTTTTCATGGCCTCTTCAAAAACTAAAGGTTCACAGTTAGCATATAAACACAGAAAGGGTATTTCATCAGTTACCTCGTAGAGCTCCTGCAAACTTATTGTCTTTGGTTCTCCTTCACTTGAACTTAAAGGCGAGTCTTGGGTTGGAGTTAGAATTTCAGGTTGTTGGACTTCATCACCTGATTCACCTGTCTCTTCTTCGTCAGTCATAGGAATAAAGTCATACCTTTCATTTTCCTCAATGCTCCAATCCCATGATCCTTCTTTGCCGAAGTCCACGTCTCTACTCACTACCACTTTCCTTGTGACTGGATTATAAAGCTTATAACCTTTTGACTGTTTGTCATAGCCAACAAACACATGCTTCTTACTTTTATCGTCAAGCTTAGATCCCCTTTGGCTCGGGACGTGGGCATACACTATGCTCCCGAATATCCTTAGATGAGATACAGTAGGCTTCATCCCATTCCATGCTTCTTGTGGGGTCTTGTTGTCTAAACTCTTTGACGGACACCGGTTCAATAGATATACCGCACAATCAACCGCTTCGGCCCAAAACTCCTTTGGCATCTTCTTACTTTTCAACATGCTTCAGACCATATTGAGAATGGTTCTATTCTTTCTCTCCACCACTCCATTTTGTTGTGGGGAGTAAGGAGCCGTTAGAAATCTTCGAATCCCATTATCCTCACAAAATTTGTTAAATTCCTTTGATAAAAATTCTCCACCTCTATCTGATCTCATGGATTTAATCTTTAAACCTTTTTCCTTTTCAACCATAGCTTTAAATTTCTTAAAAGCTTCAAAGGCTTGGGATTTTTCATTCAGAAAATATACCCAAGTCTTTCTTGAATAGTCATCAATAAAGAGCATAAAGTAGAGATTCTTACCATGAGAGGGTGGAGTAATGGGACCACACAAATCCGTATGAATTAGTTGTAGAGGCTCCTTAGCTCTTGATGTCGCTTCTTTCGGAAACGAACTCCTAGCATGCTTCCCAAGAAGGCATCCTTCACACACTTGATTGGGATGATCAATTTGATCTAACCCTTTCACCATTCCCTTAGAAGATAATAACTTTAAGTCACCAAAGTTTAAGTGCCCGTACCTCATGTGCCAAAGCCACGAATGATCCTCCAGACAACTCTTTAAGCACTTAGCTTCATCATGTTGAATGTTCAAAATGAACATTCGGTTTTTAGTCATAGGCACTTTTGCTATGAGCTTTCCCTCTTGATTTCTTATTGTAGCACTACGATCTTTGAAATGAATATCGTAGTTTTTCTCTAAAAGTTGTCCAACGCTTAAAATGTTACTTTTAAGGTTGGGCACATTGTATACGTCCGAAATATATTGGTGACTTCCATCTTTAGCTCGAATAAGTATTTTACCTTTTCCTTTCACCGGTGCCTTTGATTCGTCTCCAAAGGTGACATTACCTTTACTTTGCTCCATCTCCACGAACAAGTCTTCTTCACCCGTCATATGGTTACTGGCAGCGGAATCTATATGCCATGATTTTATCATCTCTTCTTGTTCGTCATGTCTCACCATTAGCAAAGTAAGTTTATCTTTATCTTGTACCTTCACAAGATTGGCCTTTTCTTCCACTTGTCTTGAGCTAGTACACTCATTGGCATAATGACCATATTTGCGACAATTGTAGCATTGTATTTGGGGCTTACCTCCTCTTTGATATTGAAAGCCTCTCCCACGACCTCTTCTATTTGGAGACCATTGGTTCTCATCTTCTTTGTTGACATCTTCTCTTCCTCGTCCTCGTCCCCGACCTTGGAAACCACCACGACCACGAAAATGACCGCGTCCTCGTCCTTGCTCCTTTCCATGTAGAAAGCTCTTTTCTCTTTCTTTGAAAGAGACCTTTGAGTAAAGAGCTTGCTCTAAGGGTTCTTTCCCCCTTCTTTTCATCAACTTCTCTTCATGGGCTTGTAAGGATCCCATGAGTTGATCGATGGTCATAGAGTCGATGTCTTTTGACTCCTCTATGGCCACAACAATATAATCTTGTGTCACTCAAGATTTCACCATTTCTCTTCATTTTATTTGAAATGGTCAGCACACAAGTGAAATAATCCGAAATGCTTTCGGATTCCTCCATTTGGAGTTTTTCGAACACTCCTCTAAGAGTTTGAAGACGTACCTTTTTCACCTTATCAATTCCTTTGAAAACATTTTGAAGGATCTCCCACGCTTTCTTTGAAGTGGTTGCATTTGCAACTTTCTTAAACATCGCATCATCAAGACATTGATAGATGAGCGTAAGAGCACTTTGAACCTTCTTTCTTGCCTTTTGCAACTCCACCCTTTGAGTGACCCTCAACGAGCCTTCATCATCAACTTTCTCAACACCTTTCTTGACTATCTCCCACACATCATGTGAACCGAGTAACGCCTTCATCCGAATACACAACTACCATAGTTATCTTTGGTAAGACGAGGAAATTGGAACAAGTTCATTGAACTTGACATCTCGATCTTCTAGCACTAGCTCTGATACCAATTTTTTGGAAACACGAGGGCCTTTTAGGCTTATATTTCACGAAGAGAGAAACACTAAGAGAGCTTATACAAAGAACTTTTTATTGCTTAACTTTTCTCTTGGTGGTTACATATAAATGTATCACCCTATCACCTATTTATACTACACCATGGAATGTTCTAGAAACCAAATATTTC
>BQNB010131735.1:8516-18737 GCA_026074375.1 Tanacetum coccineum | reverse complement strand
AATGGATAATACCTCAATTGAAGGTATTATTTGTTGGTGTTCTTTTACCAACTTTGTTTATTTTATATTTTATTATGGACGTTTTTTTATATTTTTGATTTTTTGATTTTTTTATATGATAATTATACTAAAAGAAAAGAAAAATATTTTTTACTTTTTATATTTTGTAATTTTTTAACAAAAACAAAACTTTCAAAAACGAAAGGGTCTTCAAATTACGATCAACAAACTTCAAACGAGAGAATCTTAATCACAAATCCCCAGCAGCGGCGCCAAAAATTGATATAGCAATTCTATACACGTAAAATATAAAATATATAATATGATGGAAAATTACCAAATTACCCTTGAGGTCAGAGGTAAAAAGGAAAATCTTTAAAAATATATATAATATAATACGTATATTAACCGAGAAGTATGATTCTCGGGTCGTAATTCCCCAACGATTTGTGAAATTAAAACCACGTTTGTTGTTCGGACAATGATTTGAATTGGAAACAAAGATTGCTTTGATTATCTACCTCTACAATTTAAAATAAGCAAAAGATAACAATTAAGCACGAAAACTAATAACGGGAAATCAAACTTTAACTAAAAACGCAAAACGGGAACCCTAAACGATGGACAAAAAAACCTAAATTTCTAAAATTTAAACCTAAAATAAAATTTTCTTTTTAAATGGACTCTAATTGACTAAAAAGTAAGTTTAAATAAAACTAGAACAAAAACGGAGTTGAAATGAGCTTTAAAACACAAAAAACGAGAACGGGAACGAATCTCGTTCTTTAACAATCGAAATTTTGCAAATTAAACCCTACGAAGGAAAAACTAATTTTCCTAGAAACTTAATGATAAAAGAAAATTTTCTAAAAAATATTTATATTTTTTTGATTATTTTTCTATTTTTTATGATTTTTTAAAGTATTTAATGAAAATAAATGTTTGAAAATACTAAACTATCTATAAAAATTCTAGAAAAATACAGAAAATAGCTTATACTAATTAGAACCTAGGAAAAATAAGCTTTAGGTCACAGCTTATCGAATAAGCCACGAAATAAGCTGAAACAGCTTATTAAGCTTATAAGGCTAAAACGTGTATAAAAGTTAAATGTTGTAAGAGTATAACGAAAAAGACCCAAGGGCGCAGTGGTAGTGAGTGTGGTGTGTGTGTTATAAAAGGGTTGAAAGTGTTGAGGTCGGGGGTTCGAGTCTTGCTCACCCCCGATTTCCACTTTCCTCTTTTTTTTATTTTGAAAAACTTATAAAAGCAAAGTTTTAGAAAAGCTAAAAATAAGCACTTTTTATAAAAGAAACTTTTTATGAAAAGCCCTAAATAAGCTAGAAAACAGCTGAAAAGTAAACAGTTACTACTTAACTCATTTTTTTAGAATTTTTCTTAAACTAAATAAGCTATAATACTAAATAAGCTAAAGCCTATGACAATTTAAGATACTAATAAGCTAATTCTAACCTAAAGAGCTAATTGAACAAGAATAAGCACACAGAATAAGCCATAAGCTAGTAATTCAAAGTAAGCACTTATGAAAAACTCTTAAAACCAAACAGTCCTTAAGACACACTTTGAGCTTAAATTTAAGCTAGCAAATAAGCTTTTTAAGAAGTGAAACTTGGTTTTTCTAAAAGATTAGCTTAAAGACTTCTAAGACAAACTTTTTGAAAAGACTTTGGAAAACTATAGCTTATTGAAAAAGCTTAACTAAACAGACAGTTTACTCAGCTTATGCTGAGTTTGGTTTTGAAAAATTCTTATTTAAAAGCTAAAAATAGATGACAAATTAAGCTAAATTTTGAAAGCTAAATCTTAACTAATGAAATATGACCTAAAAGTTACTTATAATTTGAAAATCAAAAGCTAAATGCTATTTTAACTCCTTAAGAATTAAGCTAGAAAATGGAAGTTTGCTATTGTAACTGCTGATGCAGTTGCCACAATTGTGTCCAAACTTAAACTAGACAAAATGCAGACCTATGATTATATTTATAACACTCTTAAAACTCATGCCTAGATACAAATTAAGTAAAGACACTAACTAAATCTGAATTAAGCTAATTATGCAACTAAAACTAGACAGATTATGTCCCTATGAAAACTTAACTCAAGAAAACTGAATTAACCCTATTATGACTTATGATACTAGCTTAAACAAACCTAAATGAGAGTTTTAAAACAAACTTTGAAGACCAAAAGGCCACTGATTCGTCAGAATCTATATATACGTAATAATATAATATATAATATGATGAAAAATTACCAAATTACCCTTGAGGACAAAGGTGAAAAGGAAAATCTTCACAAATATATATAATATAATACGTATATAAACCGGGAAGTATGATTCCCGGGTCGTTATCCCCCAACGACTTGTGAAATTGAAACCACGTTAGATGTTCGGACAATGATTTGAATTGAAGACAAAGGTTGGTTTGATTATCTACTTTAAAAAAAACAAATTATAACAATTAAGCACTAAGACAAATAACGGGAAACCAAAATTTAACTAAAAACGCAAAACGGGACCCCTAAACGGAGGTCAAAAATCTTAAATTCTAAAATTAAACCTAACTTAAAATTTTCTTTTAAATGGACTCTATTTGACTAAAAAGTAAGTTTAAAAAAAACTAGAACAAAAACGGAGTTGAAATGAGTGTTAAAACACGAAAAACGAGAAAGGGAACGAATCCCGTTCTTTAAAAATCGAATTTTTGCAAATTAGACCCTACGAAAGCAAAACTAATTTTCCTATAAACTTTACGATAAAAGAAAATTTTCTAAAAAAGATTTATATTTTTTTGATTATTTTTCTATTTTTTATGATTTTTTAAAGTTTTTAATGAAAATAAATGTTTAAAAATACTAAACTAAATATAAAAATTCTAGAAAAAATACAGAAAATAGCTTATACTAATTAGATCCTAGGAAAAATAAACTTGATATCACAGCTTAATGAATAAGCTGCGAAATAAGCTATAACAGCTTATCAAGCTTATAAGGGCTAAACGTGTATAAAGAATAAATGGTGTAAGAGTCTAATGAAAAAGACCCCAGGGCGCAGTGGTAGTGTGTGGTGTTATAAAGGGTTGAGAGTGTTGAGGTCGGGGGTTCGAGTCTTGCTCACCCCCGACTTCCACTTTCCCTTTTTTTTTGAAAACTCAAAGAACAAAAGTTGTAGATTACACTTTTTTAAGCAACTTTAATAAAGACACTACAAGCTCAAGCTCAATATTAAGCTCTCAAACAGCTTGTGAAGTAGGCTGTTATAGGAAGTTAGCTTTTGAAAACTAAAAAGCTAAGTTTCACTCAAAGAGGCACAAAGATCTCAAATAAGCACTAAATTCAAAACCAAAAGCTGTTTCTGAAAGCTTGTAATGTCTAGAAGCTAAGTCTAATAAGCTAATTTATCTAACTATACTAAAAGCTAACTGAATCTAATGGTCTAAATACCAAACTCAGGAAATTACTCTAAAAGCTCAAAAATCAATTAAGCTAGAAAGCACAATAAGCTACTTCAGAAGCTAAGCTTTTGAAAACTTATCAAACTACTTATAAGCTATGAATCTAAATCATAAAAACAGATACTATAAGCTAAAAGTTTAAAATTAAAAGCTAAGAACTACTTACTACTGTTTTTGGTTTTTAGAATTTTTTGTGAATTTGAAAAGCTAGTTTACCCTAGAGAATAAGCTAGAATTTGAAAAGCAAGCTTTAATCTATCTTGACTAACATGTAAGCTACAATCCTACTGAATTTTTAGCTTATAAATCATATTTAAGCTATTTAAATTGTGATCAAAAGGGACTGCAATAAGGAACTGCAGTAAATCCTTATATGATGCACTTGGCAAATGGGCTAAACCAAAATGCAGGTAACCTTAAGGGTCAAACCTATTTTAGACACACCCACTTAGTGTGAATGAACACTTATCAACCAAAATCCAAGCTGACCAAAGTATAAACACCAAATGACTTTGACTTTTTTAGGTCAAACTATACTAAACCAAACACTCCTTTAAAATCCATAAACCTTATTTTAGCTTGTAATTTTGAAATCTAATGAATATATGTCAAAGACCAGATATCAAACAAACTTTAGCAGACCTAATGAGCTTATTTCAACAATCTCTTAAGCCAGAATTTAAGATCTAAAGCCTATGCTAATATTTTTTAGTTTTTTAAGACAGTTTATATAAATTAGATTAAAACTAAGATTTAAACTATGAAAATGTAAACTAAAAGCATATAGCAAACATATTAAGCATATCTAAGCTAACACTAACAATAATAAGCAAGCAATAAGCATAATAAGCAAAATTAAGCTAGGAAAATTAAGACAGTTAATATGAAAGTAAACTTACAAGAAGCCTTAGCTAAACAAAGGCATAAGAGGCTCAAAGAGCTTGTTTACTAGCTCTGGCTTATTGTAAATAAGCCAGTAAAAGTCCATATGAGCTCTTCCATGTTAAGCTCATCTTCCAAAAGCTCAAAATCCAAATAGCCAAGGTATTAAACTGAATTTTAGGTGTAAGTAGATTAAATGACTGAATTGAGCTCAATTTGAGCTTAGAGACTCAAAGAGCTTAAGATGAGCTTATGAAACAAGTGAACACAAGTATTTGAGATTTTATAAGAGCTTATAGAAAAAAATAGATTATGAACAAATAAACTATGGCTTTATTGATTTAAAATTGATTTCATTACTTGAAAATGAGATTACAGATACTAGAAATTACATGAAATTTGCATAAGCTAAAAAACTATATTAAGCTACTTTTAAAGCTACTACTAGATACGTGTGTGTGTGAGAATGTGAGGCTATTTATAGCCTTCTTCGGAAGCTTCTAGGTCCAAATTCAGTTACACGCTCCCAATCATCTTAGCCTTTCATTCCCTTCAATCATTGGATCATAAATTTGGGTCGTTGGATTAGATTGAAGGGCACACGGATTGCCAGCGTGGCAATCCGTGATTGTGACACCTTGTGTTTCTTTTCCATATGGTTTAGTATAAAAACCCCTTCCTTGGTGTGTTTCCTCTTTAATCCGTGATCCTTTTCTTGTAGGATTAACCAATAGGATGCGTTTGGTGATGTATTACTTAGCCACGTAGGATCTTATCACTTGAATTATATTGCCACGCCTTCAATTTAACTTTCCCCTTTGATTTGACCTTGTGGTTAATCGTAGAAAATGATGAACAGTAAAATAACGATTTTTCCCGCTCGTTTTTCTTATAAGGGATGCGTTTTGATTCTATTTGACCCGGCCTAATTGTTTTGACTTTGGACTTATAAAAATGAATTGGGCCAGGGTGTGTTTGTTTTGGGCTTATAAAAGGGTGACATGTTTTTGGTTTGGTTTTATATGAAATATAACGGGCGTTATTTATAATAAAGAGATAACGGCCATTAAAGCATCAAGGGTTATTTTGAATTTTTGGTTTAAGTTGAAGGGCTGTAAGTTGATCAAGGGTTGACCAAGGCTTGACTGAGGGTTGACCACTATTGAATTTTTAACCTTTTTGTAGAAAACTTCCGGCTCTTTGTGTTCTCTTCCATTCTCGTGTCCGTGTTTGTCCGGTTTTAACCATTTTCTTGTGATTTTTGCTTTATCCGTACCTGCACAATAAGAAAGACAAAACAAGCAATATACAAGCATTTTATGCGTAGTTTTGGTCTTTTAAGGATTATTTTTGATGTAAAAAGGATAGGTGTTTTCACACATATCACCTTTCATATTTGAACTTTTTTATTTTGAACCTTTTTTGTCCCTGTTTGAACCTTTCTTATTAAATTGACCTGGACCAAATTCAGTAAGGGTTATATATTAAATTTCTTATATGATAATTGAAGTTATGCTTGGCTCAGTTGGTATTTGCTAACTTCCTAAATTCACCTACGAGAGGTCATGAGTTCGATACCTGTAGAGGGGTTTATCCCCTCAAAACCCGACCCGACCCATGACCCGATCTAGACCCGGCCCATGACACAATCCAGACCCGGCCCATTACCAGACCTGACCCGGCCTATTACCCAACCTGACCCAGCCTATTGATCGGCTGTCGACCACGATTGACCGGTGGTCCGACGGTGGTCAGCCAGTAGTCCTCCATAGTTGACCGTCATTGACCATCGTTAGCCACCGTTGACCGCTGCCGTTGATCGTCGTTGACTGGTGGTCCGGCGGTGGTTGACTGGTCGTTGACTTGCCACGTGGTTGCCACGTGGCGTGCCATGTCATGGCGTCTGGCCAATCAGAGGCTGCCACGTAGCACTTCTAATCATTGGGTACGAGGTATATGCATGGTATTGCAGGTACGAGGAAGGTTCTGGTAGCACACGTGTTGTGCGTCGATTGGTGGATCAGGATATATTGCAGTTAGAAATAGTGGTACACGCTTTGGGCTAAAATGATGAAAATACCCCCATCTTTGTGCTATGACGCGTCAGAATGGCTTGAAAGGACGAAAATGCCCCCACCTACTTTGGGCTATAAATCTCACGCAGCTGTGCATTTGTGTGGGAGAGTTAGATTTAGTTTTATTTTCAATATAGTGTAGGAGTAGTGTAGCTTATTTTTATGTCTTTTAGCTTATTAGTTTGCTTATTTTCATGAGAAGCAGTACTGGTTGAAGGATCGGCAGAAATCTGTATGTGCTGAGAAGTCTTTTTATTATTTATTAAAAGAAAAAGATTCTGCTCCGTCTGATTGTCCGCAGTCTTTTTTGGAAGATTATACGTATTCTCGAAAGATGATTGGATGGTCTTGCCCGTTGGCCTGTAGACTTGACGTGGGGGAGCTTTTCCTCGTTGACCTTGTGAAGATTTTTTCCTATAGGCATTAGAGTTAGGAGCTGACGGCTGCTGCTTGGACTTCTCTTTGTTGGCTGCATCAGTTGTACTTGACTTTTTCGAACGAAGTTTGAAGTTTGACTTTGAATAACCTTGTTTGGAACAAGACGTGCAATATCGTTCCGTGGGGTCTTTCTCATAGACGATTTTATGCCATCTTCCTTCGTTTTTCCCATGCCTAACCAGACCCTATTAGGTTAGGCTTTTTCTTGAGAAGATCCACCTCAACGCATACCCTTGCGACACCGGGTCGAGATGGGGGTCGGACCATCCGATTAATAGCACTTTGCCTACTACGTTAGCAATAGTAGTAGTCTTGAAAAAAACAGATCGGAAGATTCGGAAACGGAATCCACATATTAACGAATCTGAAGAGATAATCTTTGATGTACGTTGCATCTTTCAACCAAAGCTTAATGGTTTCTTCTGGAAATGTTGGAATAGATCTCAGAGTAAAAAATATGTACATTTTAGTAATGCAAACAATCCTTTTTTTGGAGCTGACGCTCTTTTTTTTGTTGGTTCATAGTCCACACGGGGTTCTGGTCTTGTTACTTTATGTTCCGGATAAAATTGATCCCTCGATCAAGTCCTAACTAGAAATCTCTTAAGAAAAGACGAGAAATCGTTTGGATTCGAGGCGAAAGCCTTCCCCGCCGTTACGGGGTTATTCTGCTCTAATCTCCGAAATCGAAGGACTTCATACGGGCCTGAGGACTTAGTATTGATTCATGCAAAGATGCTCCTCTAAAGCTGGAATAAGGGATTGTCCACTCCACCGCCCCGAAGAGCAGTGGCTCTGTTGTTTTGCACGCCTACGGGGAGAGACTCAAAAAGTACCGACGCTCAATCGAAAGAAAGAGAAATCCACTATATGCTTAACTCATGCCCCAGGAATCCCTAGACACAGGGGGTACGAACTCATTTTTTACTGGAGGGAAGGCTGGGGAAAAGCATAGAGCGTGCGGGCTCAGCTCTCGCACTCCTCCCATCCGCGAAGCTGAGGCGGGAGAAAAAGCATAACTCCCCGGTCTCATAGGTTACCTTTCGATCTTCCTCCCCCGTGACGCTCCCAAATCGATCGCTATCCTTTTCTTGCTTTCTTGTTGTCTTGAATTGTTATAGAGCGGCTTTATATTAGGTATAGTTGGTAGGATGAAGTGGGATGAAGCCTTAGTGGATATAGCAAGTGTGACGGGGAGGCGGCTCGGGCGTAGTGGGTCTGGACGCCTAGCACGAAAGAGCCTTCTCTGGTAGCGGCACTATACCTTAGTCTCTCTCTAGCTTCCAGTCTATATAAAACATAGTTAGCAGAGGTCAGTCTGTCTGGCGTTCCCTCGCGTCAAGGGCGACTTTTGCATCGGCTCTCTCTCGTTCTCGTTAGGGAATTACCGAGGCGAAAGCTGCTCTCTCGGAAGTCAGTTTCCCCGCTGGGACTAGTCTAAGAAACTTTCACTTGAATTGCCAAGCCTCTTGTGGTAACGCCCTTGACGAATTGCGTTCAACGTCCCTTTATGACTTTCCCGATCGGCGCCTCGGGTCGGTAGCCGGGCTCCGGGACATTACTACCACGGCGACTATCGACCCGAGCCCAAAGAAGGAAAAAAACGAACGGACTAAAGCGAGGAGTTCATTGGCCATACATAGTTAAGAGGAGGATGGGGGCCAACCTCTTTCATGACCCATGGCCCCAGTGTGTCACTTGGTTAGCATTTCTAGAAAAAATGGAGACGGAGAGTCAGGCTAGTTTTTCGATAGGGAAAGAGACAGGGGAGTTGGCTGTAATGGAGACAATTCGGATGGACGATATGGATTTCTTCGAGATGGTTCACCACTTTTTTAACCGTGAGAGGGAGGTCATTCAGAACCCGCTGGCTCCAGAACGGGGGGCGGCTCCAGAGGCGCTGCCGCAGGCGCCAGCACCGACGGAAGTTGCCCACCCCGCTCCCGATCAAAAAGAGCGTGCGGGACTTCGAAGGGCCATTCAAACTTGAATTCGTGAGCAACTGCACGAACATTGTGAAAAGGGGAAAGGGCGGCTGTCCGTGCACTTTCCGGAAATGACGGAAATCTAGTCCAGTGCCGCGAAGGCGATAATGTCTTACGATCTGGAGATCTCCGCGGAGACGGATACGGAAACCCCCCGCAGATGGATAGAGAATATAAGGGGGACCCTAATCTCCTAAAACCAGTCATTAGGGAATACCGACCAAATGAGTCGGTCTGCCGCTTGATTTCATAACAGAGCCGTTATTCCCGGCTGGCATAGAAGTCTCTCGCGCGGGCGAAGGAGATGCATTTCAGGTACTGGTGGTATTGGACAAGAAAAAAGGGAATAATTTCTTTCTTCTTTCTGCCTTTCTTTCCCATGACGACTAGGAACGGGCAAATCAAAAATTTCACTTCGAATTTCGGACCTCAACATCCTGCTGCTCATGGTGTTTCACGATCAGTATTGGAAATGAACGGAGAAGTGGTGGAACGTGCGGAACCACATATTGGATCACTCCAGTGCGGCACGAAGCCGCTGATGCCGAGTCGGCTCCTATGCCGCTAGCTATGCCCTGCTTGGTCCCCCGGCACGGTGGAGGTTCCGTAGCGCGTCATGAGCACCGGGCTAAGGGGCGGTTGAGCAACTCAAGCGAACCGCCCTACCTTACTACAACATAAGGACAGAAGGGAGAAGGTTGTGAAGGTGGCCTCGTTATCCACACCTCCGGTCGGATGAATGGAGGACCGACCGACCCGGGTTTTCACGAGCGTTGGCGGGTTCTGGAGTGCCTGTCAAGGGCGCTAGCGCATACCCCGGGGTGATCATCACCACCTGCACCTCAAATCTCGGCACAGTGGAACGTGTAACCCGCCTGCTGTTCCATTCAACTACATTTGTTCCTGTAATCCATAGCCTAACAGAACGCAGCAGCGAGGGACAACCCGCCCATACAGCCAGCGGGGAGGATGGCACTACTGGCAAAGACCGTCTGGCGAAAACGCCGCAGGCGCGAAGCGTGGTAGGCCTGCGCCGGGGGAGCATAGGGAGGAAAGGGAGCCCGGACGGTGGAAGAGCCAGGGGAGGCCGGGTCATTTGACGGAAATGGAAGGCTTTGGACTATGAACCTATTAAAGAAGGCCCTATGGAGTAAAGGGAAGTGCATGAATTCTTGGAAAAAGAGGGAGCGAGCCTATATAAAAAATGGAATCAAGCAAATTCAGTGAATAGATAGAGTCAACGGTACGACAGACAGCGCGGCCTACACGAAAATTTGCTTCCGAAGCTTTCGGAGGTGCTGACCCGCAGCGAGGCAGAGATGACTAAGTGACATATGGAATATGGCGACGACAACAGCATGTCGT
>BQNB010131734.1:0-18737 GCA_026074375.1 Tanacetum coccineum | reverse complement strand
ATAAGCGTACTCAAAAGATACACGAAAGCGTGAATGTGAATTTTGATGAGATTTCTGAAATGGCTTCTAAACAATTCAGTTTAGAACTCGGTTTATCTAATTTAAACGAAATGGAAAAATCTTCAAATCCAACGGTTTCACAAGTTTCAAAAACTTCAAAGAAAGATTTGGAAGATTTATTTCCTAATTTTTACAATGAGTATTTTGATGCTTCAAAGATAACAAAATCTCTAACAACGAATGTTAAAACTTCCAACGACGAAATTCCTTCGCACGAAGAAGAAGTTTTTCACGAGAGTTCTGAATCATTTCAAGAGGAATCTTCTTCATCTTCAATGAATGATGACGTTCAACAAAGTTTAGAAGAAGTCATGGTTCCTCCAACAAATACTCAATCGGTTTCAAATGAAAGTGTTCCTAATATGAATGAAGCAAGTACATCACACAATGTGTTTAATGAATGATTGGAAAATGCTTACTTTGATGCAAGTACAATGTTCCATGATCCTTCCAATGTTCATACATTTTATCAACCTTACCCTCATGACAAAAAGTGGACTAAGGATCATCCACTTCATAAGATAATTGGTGATCCGAAGTCGAGTGTTCGTACAAGAGGACAAATAGCAAATTCATGTTTGTTTGCATGTTTGCTAACGTAGCTGAAGCTTTGAAAGACACTGATTGGGTCGGTGCAATGTAAGATGAGCTTGATCAATTTGCAAGATTGAAAGTTTGGAGATTAGTTCCTCAACCCAAAGGCAAGACTATCATCAATACAAAATGGATTTTCATGAATAAGAAAGATGAAAGCAGTTTGGTTATTCGAAACAAAGCAAGTCTTGTTGCTCAAGGTTGTTGTCAACAAGAAGGCATTGATTATGATGAGACATTTGCTCCAGTTGCTTGAATTGAGGCTATACGCTTATTTCTTGCATATTCTTGCATAGCTGCACCATACGATTTAACGGTCTTTCAAATGGATTGTAACGACGGCGTTTTCTTCTCAATGAAATACTATAAAGAAGAAGTAATAGTTGGGTCCAACCTCCAGGTTTTGTCAGCAAACAGTATCCAGATCATGTGTATGCTCTCGACAAAGCTCTGTATGATTTGAAACAAGCACCTCAGGGATGGTATGACGTTCTTTTAAAGTTCTTGATTGACAGCGGTTTCCAAAAAGGTTCAATTGATCATATTCTTTTCATTAAAAAGAAGGGTAAACAGATAATGCTAATTCAAATATATGTTTATGACATTATATATGGCTCAATGAATCCAAAATATTGCATGAAATTTTTAGATTTAATGGTAAAACGTTTTGAAATGAGTATGATGGGAGAAATAAAAAAAAATTTCTTCTTCTCTCTCTCTCTCTCATCTCTTCTTTCTCCTCTTTCTCGGCTTTCACGTGTAAATCAATTTTCAAATGGGATTTTCATAAATCAATCCAAATATATTCTTGATATTTTGAAAAGATTTGGAATGAAAAATTGTGATACGGTTCCCACTCCCATAATTGAACAAGCTAAACTCAAACTCGATTTAGTTGGAAAACCAGAGCTAAACTCAAACTTGATTTAGTTGGAAAACCAGTTGATCATACTGATTATCGTAGTATGATTGGATCGTTGATGTACCTTACTTCGAGTAGGCCAGATATAATGTTTGCAACATGTATGTGTGCTAGATATCAGGCAAACCCAAATGAACATCATGTGTCAGCCGTCAAAAGGATCTTTCGATATCTCAAAGGGACTATTAATTTAGGCCTTTGGTATCCGAAAGATTCCGGCTTTGATCTAACTGCCTATTCAGACGCAGACCATGCAGGATGTCACTTAGATCGAAAAAGTACATCTGGCAGTGTTCAATTTTTAGGTGACAAGTTAGTGTGTTGGTCGTCAAAGAAGCAGAATTGCGTGTCTATTTCTACAGCAGAATCTGAATATGTTGCTGTTTCTGGCTGTTGTGCTCAAGTTTTGTGGATGCGTACTCAATTGACTGACTATGGCTTCTTCTACGACAAAGTACCGATTTACTGTGATTCAAAGAGTGCTATTGCAATCTCGTGCAATCCGGTACAACACACTCGAACAAAACACATTGATGTGAGGTATCATTTTATCAAGGATCATGTTGAAAAAGGAACAATAGAGTTATATTTCGTTGGTACTGAATATCAACTTGCGGATTTATTCACGAAATCTCTGCCTGAAGCTCGATTTAAGTTTTTAGTCGAGAAGTTGGGTATGATGAGTCGTGAAACATAAATTCTTTACCACGAAATGTTTTTGTTAATAAATTTTAGAAAATACAAAAAGATTTTTTTATCAAATTTTAGAAAAATACAAAAAGATTTTCTTTTATATAAAATTTTGAAAAGACAAACAGATTTTCTTTTATATAAAATTTTAGAAAAATACAAAAATATTTTCTTTTATATAAAATTTCGAAAAGACAAAAAGATTTTCTTTTATAAAAATTTAGAAAAGACAAAAAGATTTTCTTTTATATAAAATTTTAGAAAATACAAAAAGATTTTTTTTGTTATAAATTTTTTTTCAGAAAAGACAAAAAGATTTTATTTTATACCAAATTTTATAGAAAACACAAAAAGTTTTTTGGTTTTTATAATAGCTTTCGTATAACTCAGTACGAAACCCGAACTTAAACTAATGGCTTTCGTATAATTCAGTACGAAACCCGAGCTTCATTTGATGGCTTGTGTACATGTCAGTACACAACCCGTGCTTTAAAGAAAAGAAGGTGTACGCTTCAGTGCATCTATCTTTGAAAAAGAAGAGAAGTCTTCTTTGACTTGAGTCATTGATAAATATTTTTCAAAATCTTTATGTGGTACTTAAAAGATAAAATCAAGTTGTTTTAAAAGTCAATGATCTCAAGTTGATGCGTTACAATCGATTCGGATTTTTAAAATGTGGTTCTTTCAAGATAAAATCAATTTTAAAAGGTCTTCAAATCGATGTACTCTTTGTGAAAAGTGTCTAAAGAAATAAAGGACTCAAAAGTGCAAAGAGGAACTCCCTTATAAAGGTTTTAACGAAGATATGGTATTTTTCGAGGGGGAGTGTCCGTATATGTTGTTGAAAAGTTTTCAGAAAGAAACGGAAATGGAAAATTGTTTTACATTTCACCTTCACATATCCGTATTTTTGCGTTTTTAGCTTCATGTTAAAAATGTTTCTCGGCATATGTTAAGGGGGAGTGTCTTTATAATGATTGAAAACTTTTAAAGATCAACATTTTATTCTTCATAAGATGTTTGTGAGAATGATAAAAAAACAGAAAAAGAGATTTGTGAGAGAAAAATAGACAGAGAGAAATGAGAAATCGTATACTTGAAAAAATAAAAGTATATGTCATGTGCTTCAAAAGCAAGAACAACACATGAAAAAAAGAGAAAATTATGCAAGAAAAGAAATGTCACCGCATACAAAAACAGACAGAGTGATTGTTCTACATTTTCTTGATATTATCAAAATCTCATGATACGATTTCAGATTTTCATCATGGTTTTCACGGACATTCTTTCAAAAGGAATTATCTTGGCCTATGTTGATTGATTTGCACGGTGTTATTTAGTTACTCCCAAAATACTCCTAAGATCTTCTAGAACCGGAATTGATCTACCCCGGAGTCTTCCTTCCAATTTAGGACAGTTAGGTCTGGGTGATGGGTTTAAGGTGTAAAATCAACATGTTTTGAATGCTAAAAGGACTCAGTGATAATGCTTTGAATGAGAACAAATGAATGAAAAATGAGTAATGTGGCAAAAGGACAAGAATTGATGATGAAGAATAAATGATAAGCAAGAATGAAAGGTTGGAGTTGAAAAAGTAAGAGCTTATCAGAAAGAGGAATAGGTGTTTTTCCTACAATAGGATAGAAACTGGTGTCAAACTATAAGCTATCGATTTCCTTCGTTGATTCTGGTATGTAGTAGACATCTAGACCCAGATGAGGCAAATGCACAACTCCCTCCTAGCACTTCAAATACTTCTCAAAAAAATATTTGTTTCATTCTCACCGGCGATTTAAACGAAATCTATCGGATCTCATTATGAGAATGTTTGTATTGAATAAAGGACATTCTGCTCCTATCCTCTTACTAAAAGGTGCACAAGCGTCTAGAGCCAATTTGATATACAATGTAAATTTATTTTGGACAAACAAAGTACAATTTGTATTAAAACAACAATGATACCAAAGGTACAATGATTAGTCTGTATGACATTGTATGTCTACGTGCATTGCCGGAAACATTTGGAGTGATTCTATGATATAGTATTCACAATGATCGAATGGAAAATCCTACCAGTGTACCCTTCATGCCAATGCTGAACGTAGGTCACGATTTGATAATGATTGTTTAATGATTCAAAATAAGTGGTATCTAGTAATCTAAGTGATTAGTGGTTATGTGTTTCCCAGGGTAACACAACACTAAGTTCACGAGATCAATGCTTCTTTGAATTTTATGTTTATATTTCTGAATTTCATGATCATATTTCCGCATCCTTATCATCGAGATATTGATTTGATCATATTTTTCAAATATTTCATCGGGAATTTTCAAAGCATGATCTTGTGATGTATGAACTTCATGGTTAATGTGGAAGATGGTTCTTACTCTGATAATTCTCCATTTCATCTTCTACAACATACAACAACAACATTTCTACCTTTCACAAGCATGACTACTTCAACGGAACTTAAAATGACAAAAGTTTCTTTCAACCTTCACGAGAATGATAGCAATCATATTTGTTGGTTTGAGGGAGCTTATGGGTTATTTTGGGGGAGTATGTTTGTTTATAAAGGGGAGAATGTTTGATTCTTAAAGAGAAAAGAAAAG
Source organism: Tanacetum coccineum (assembly GCA_026074375.1). Lineage (NCBI taxonomy): Eukaryota > Viridiplantae > Streptophyta > Magnoliopsida > Asterales > Asteraceae > Tanacetum > Tanacetum coccineum. The sequence continues at coordinate 13,858 of BQNB010131734.1, read as the reverse complement.
ATTTTGATTTCAATTTCATGGACTTCAAAGGATATTCTTCACCCGGAGCTTATTTTGGAAGCTTATATGATCATGATGTTCATGATGGATCATAATCATCATGAGGGGGAGAAGATATAAGCTTGAAACGTAAGGTCAATTCAAGTATATGAAAGGGGAGAAGATATAAGCAAGAATATATGGGACAAATCAAGATACTAGCAAAGAAATTGAATCAAAGAAATCGTTATGGTAAAAGTAGTTTGATTAAGAAGATAAGATTCGTATTCAAGATTGAGGTTACTTCATCAAGTGTTTTGAATAAGCTGTAGTGTTTCATTAACTTCAAAGATCGATCGAGATAGCCGGTTTGACATTTACATGGAATTACTTCTTAAGAATATCGACATTGTCTTCAGACAATCAAAGTTTACTACTTCAATGTTGAAGAGATGGATATGTGATTGAGGGGGAGCTTAAAGAGTATGAAGATCTATGTGAAAAGTCAAGTGTTCAAGTCTTTTACAAAGAAATGATCAATCAATATCATCGTGTTTCAAGATCTTTCGTCAACAACATTATGTGATTGAAATCTACATTCAAGATCAAGTTCGAAGACAAAGATTTCATACAAGATTTTTTAAAAGATTCAAGTTGCTTAAAAGAAGATCAAGTTAGCTTCTGAGAATGCTGATTTGAGTTCGAAAGTAGAGTTGATACCTTCAGAGATAAAGAGATCTATCATATTATATAAGGGAAGAAAATTATATCGGGAGAGATTTGCTACAAGGTCGTCCTCAACTTTCATAAAGAATTCTTAGCGTCTTCGAGCTTTTAAGAAAAAGAAAATGACAGACTACTTCAGAATCAAGTGTTCAAGCATAAGGAAGAAGTCGTCATCAAAAACACAATAAGGATAGTTCTCAAGTAGATCATTTAGGGGGGGGAATATTAGAAATAAAGAAATGACCTACTTGTAAGTACTTTAATAAGTACAGGTACTAGAAGTGTTAAGTTAGGAAAGTTCAATAAGGATAGTTAACCAAAGGGTATAAATAGTATTTATGCCAAGGTTAAGTGTAACAATTTCATTTAATCAAAAGGCAAGTTTAAGAAATTCTCTCTCTAAACACACACACTAATACACCTTCATTTACACATAATAGTCATCAATCAAGATCTATATACTTAATACTATCACTAGTGGTGCTCAATTCAGGCTAAACATGACCATTATTACGGGTTATACCACGAACCCAACTTCACTCTTGGAAGCAATTCAACCGTTAGGTCAAATCGAATTTCTTAGTGCAATAGATTCTCTAGTAGTCATTCTTATGTTACACAAAATATAATTCCTATATTTGCCTAATGAAGTGTAGAAAAGATAAAATTTGTATTATCTTTTCATAGAGGGCCTAACCTGACTCAACTAACATGCTTTAATTTCGGTTCGCATAATTATAACACCCCGTGTTTTAGGGTCATTTACGACGTCAATATATTCACTAGGTATTTTTAGTATTGTACGCGTTTGCTTTTAAATCGTAATCGTTAAGTTAAATCGCGTAAGCTAAAAATTATCATTCAATGTAAACGGGCATCAAACAATTAAATGTTTACATCAAGCAAGTGTTAAATAATTATTTTGAGTATAATTATTAACTTTGTTCATTTTATTTTTATTGGTTACGTAAAGTGTTTACGTTTCGCGATAAAATGCGTTTAGGCATTCCCGGAAGCACCAATACCTATCTATACTCAACCAAATACCCACAATTATACCCAATACATAAAAATTACACAAATTCCTTATCTATGTACATATATGGCCGGATATGTATGTATGAAACACATAGATATTTTGTTTGACTTTGCAAATTAACATGTGCTTATACAAAGTCTCAAGCAAACTTCACCAACTAGTTCTTACACACTCCATGCTATCTTACACATTTTCCATACCTCTCTTACAAGCTAGTCATTCATAGTTTAACCATGGTTAAGTTAGAGTAACCAATAGCTAGTTAAGTCTTCCTATAAAAGGCACACTATGCAAGTAACTTCACACATCTCATTTACATAAGAAAAACTTCACCATTTCTCTCTTTGTTATGCTAAAACCCACAGCCAACCTCCAAAATCCATAAATAATTCACACAATCTTATTTTTAATACATACAAGTGTCCTAGCTACATATCTAAGGCATTCTAAGAAGGTTTGAAGACTTGGTTAAGCTTTGAAAAGGGTTAAGCAAGATTAGGGTTTCATTTGGTTTTAGCTTGGATTTTGAATCTAAACTATTGTTTAGATCTTGTTTGTGTTCATATCATCATCACATAAGGTTAACACAATATCTCTATACTTGTATTTCATATATAAATGCATTCCATGTTCATATTAGGACTTATATATACTTGTGGTGTTGAAAAAGTTAATGAAAAGCTTGTTGCTTAAAACTCAGAATCTGATTTCGAATATCATGCTTAAGTTTGAATTTATAAAACATATGTAGACATATTTTTGGCCCTATCTGTTTCTAAGTCACATACCTATATGTCTTGTGATGTTCTCTGAATTTTTTGGGAATTTTTAAAGATCATTTGCTATGGCTAGTATGTCACGCAAAGAAAGTTACTAAATTCGGACATGATTCTGCACACCAAATTTATTTTGTAAAAAGCACTAGGTTAGGTGTGTTTTGGGCATTCGGTCCAATTGAAGTATATTTAGAGAACTCTTTGACTTAAAATCTGAGACTTGAACCAATATTTTTAGATAAGTAACGAGGGAGATATGGACCTTTTACCGGGAGGCAAACCTGCTGTCTTGGGACAGCAGTGACTGTTGTAAACCATTTTGAGTATAACTTTTTATTGGTAACAAAGTGAGTCAAGTGGCTTACATATTTGAAAACTAGACTCAGAGTAGATAATCATAGACTCCGAAAACGCGTTATTTTATGGGAAAATGAAAGAGTTATAGCTAATTTACGACAAAAGTTCTTAAAAACTATTTTGAGTAGGTCCAAAAGTATTTTTGCATAAACCAACATCTAAAACTTATGAAATGGAATAAAGGCTTTGAAAAAATAAAAGTAGACATTTTTATCTTTGTTTAGAGAGTTTTCCCAAGAAAAACAGCCTTATAACGAGTTAGATACGCGCGTTTTTAAGTTAGATTTATAACTACATAAAACTAGTTTTTAATTTAATTTTATGCTTATGTATCCAAAACCCTTTTTCCTTATGATTTTTACATATGACTTATATATCCCAAGTGCTATATTACTAGGGAGTTTCATAATGATAAGAGGCCTCTTCGGGGTGTCGTATTGACTAGTTGTGGATTTACGATTTAAAGTATCCTGGCTCCTCATACGTTCCCTACATGACCTCTATATTATGATAGCCTGAACGATAGTACAATGTTATATACAAAAGGCAAATAGCCAAATAAAACTTTAAGGGTACTTTATAACAACATAAAAATCTATGTTCAACACCTCACTACAAGTATATATGTGTGGCATTGCATTGTGTAATTCATATTCATATGTACGCTTTGCATTTTCTTATACGGCCTATAATTAATTAGGTTGCATTCAGACGTTTACGTGACGCATTATCATTCTGTCATTTATATTGTTGATTCACTCACTCAAGGTGAGTTCATAGCCCCACGTTTTACATTTATAATGATTTACAAGTTTTGGGGTGAGAAACATATGCATGTTTTACAATTGGACGCAAGTGGACATTTTACATTATGATTACGTGTTTGTCTAAGTAGCGATAACCCATCTAAGCCCATAATCATGAACTATCAATTACTGTTGTGAGCGCGAATATTATAAATAGATCTATTTGGGATCGACATCCCCGTTCGGGTGATTAGCTATCACTGGACAAACGAACGTATACCATGTTTGACATAGGATGTTGCGGGTTTGAACATCATCACAGGCAATGTTGGCAATTTATATTGCATTTCATACATGTTGAGCTTCAGTGTCATAAGCTTAGGAAAATGTAATTACATTTTATGATATTTGCATCTGTTGCATTATCATAGGGAAATCTTGCGGTCCTACATTATACATTTACAAACCTATGAATTCACTCAACAATATGTGGACGTTTTAAAGCAATGTTTTTTAGGAGGTCAATAAGGCACGAGGTGCAAGGGATACCTTGGTGCTTATATATTTTGGATGTCACATGCTAAAGATTTGGTTGCATTACATTTTGGGATAAATTGTTATGAACTAGAATCTTGTATTTTGTATTTTGAACAAGTAAAGCTTCGGGCTTTTGTATCAAACACTTTGCTAAATCTAATGTATCAGTTTTAAACGAATTTTTGGTCGTTCTTATATTATCTTGTGTTATTGATCTATGATGTACTACCCTCAGACCCATATTCCGCTACGATCCAATTTGGGGGTGTTACAGATTGGTATCAAGAGCTAAGGTTATAAAGAACCAGGTTAAATGTTTTTGCTGGACTATAACAATTTTCAAACATTGCATTCATATAAAGGGATTTTCACGGGACAGATACACATACACTACTTGTTGCATTAGTTGGTTAAGACTAGATGCATTAGGATTGATATACATGTTATGGTATAAATGTATATTACTATAAGAGTCTTATATTAAATAGTAATATAAGCTATTTTATATTTTCGGATATAGTCATGTTAGATTCTGAGGATTCCACGGTTACATACACTGCTGTATCTAGCCCATTTGGAGGGTTGTCAGACATCGGATCTCCGGGGGTCGATGGACCACCCGTGATGCCAGAGGATCCATATGCATATGTGGTAGTTGCTTTTCAGGCTCCCTCATCTCTTGATTATGTGTCGGGTCCTGAGTACCCACCTTCACCAGACTTTGTTCCAGAGTCGGTTTATCCAGAGTTCATGCCACCAGAGGATGAGGTACTCCCAACTGAGGAGCAGCCCCTAGTTGCTGCTCTCTCACCCACTATTGATTCGCCAGGCTATGTTCCTGAGTCAGATCCTGAGGAGGATCTGGAGGAGGATGATGATGAGGACCCTAAGGAGGATCCTGCTGATTATCCTGCCGACAGAGGAGACGATGGCGATGATGAGGATGAGTCATCCGATGATGACGAGGATGATGATGTTGATATTGAGGAGGATGAGGATGAGGAGGAGCACCCAGCTCCTGCTGACTCTATAGTTGATGCTTTACCAGTTATTGATCATGCCCCATCTGCTGAGGAGACTGAGCTGATTGAGACCGACGAGTCTGCGGCCACACCACCACCACATCCTGCATACCAGGTTACTGCTAGGATATCGAACCGAGATGAGCCACCTACATCGTTTTGATCTAATACAGAGGTTGCCAGACTCCTTGCTATACCTACTCCACCACCATCACCACTTTCTCCATGATCATCACCACTACCTCAGATTCCATCACCACCACTACCAGTATCACCACCACTACCTGCTAGTCCTACTTATCCATTGGGATATCGAGCTGCGATGATCCGGCTAAGAGTCGAGGCCCCATCTACTTCCTATTCACCACAACCACATATCATACTCTCCCACACCAGAGCAGATACACCTCCATCAGGGACACCATAACTCTTACCCATACCGCTACCTACTTCATTACCATCTTTGCTGCTACCCTCTGCTGACCATGGAGCGGACAGGCCCGGGGCTTGTTTACCACCTCGGAAGAGGTTATGTTTAGCTTTTGGTCCTAGGTACAAGGTTGGAGAGAGCTCGTATGCTGCTGTCGCTAGACCGACTGGAGGTTTTAGGGCAGACTATGGTTTTGTTGCCACTATGGACAGGGAGATTATGCGGGATCTAGAGAGAGATGTCGGTTATGGGATCACCGACACTTAGGATGAGATGCTGGTAGACATGCCAGGGGCACCAGCGACTGATGACACAGAGTTGGGTCAACGGATGACAGAGTTTACCACTAGGGTTAGGCAAGACACAAACGAGATTTATACGAGGTTGGATGATGAGCAGACTGAGCGACAGCTGATGGCTGGTCGGCTCAACATGCTGTATAGGGATAGGCATGCACATGCTCGTACTGCTAGGCTCATGGAGGCTGAGGCAAAATCATTTTAGAAAAATTATAAACCCTATTGCTAGATAGACAGATTATCATTTTAGAAAAATTAACTACCAAATTGATCCCATCCACCAGACTTAGGGCTTAGGTAGTTTAAAATATGATGGATTAAAAATTTCCATTGAGGTGTAAAATTCTTTTTCCAAAAAGTTAATTTACCCTCAGTAACATACCCCAAGGTGGCTAATCCAACATATATTTCAGCATCAGATAAATTATGTATTCCTGTAGCATCCGTCAATTGAAGTTTACTTCTAACAGATGCCTCAGTAATAATATACTCTTTAGAGTTTATAGAGGCTACTAATTATTGAGTCCCATTAGCAAGTGTTTTGACAGTGGCAGTTTGCCAAAACTGTTTGACTAGGGAGTCATAGATAGTAGGATTATCAGTTAAGGCATACCTGAGAGATGTACCTTTAAGAAAATCCACTACCTCAGTGAAACCAACACTTTCATTTGGTTTCTTCAGGAAAGCGACCATGTTATGCTTGTCTGAGTACTTTAGGTTGGCCATAGGAACTTGTTGATGAACATAAAGTGTAAGAATGTAAATTCTAATCCTGGGTTTGATTCGAGTAAATTACTAAGTGTCGGTAGAGAGAGGGAATTAAGTTTTAATCGATGAAAAATAAGGTTTCTTATTGGACTGACTGTAAAAGAAGTTTCTTTAGAGCAAAGAAAGAGATTTTATTAAAGAAAGTAGAGTAATTATCCAAATAGAAAACCTCTGTTAGAATTACGCGTCGTAAAAATCTCTAACGGTAATATATAAATGAAGAAAAGTCAATTTTCCCTCACCAGCACCAACGGTCATCCACCAGTATTAAAATTAGTCTACCAGTACTAATATAGTCTACCAGAATTAATAAATAGACAACCAGAATTAACCTATAGACTACCAATATTAACCTATAGATTACAAGAATTAACTTTAAGTCCATAGAATTAACAAGTAATCTACCAGAATTAACTTGTAGACTACCAGAATTAAATCTAATACTTAGTACTTACAGACCATAGATGAGTTGTATTTGCCAGGACTGCATTTATCCATCCTCAAATCCATGCTTCTCCTGAAAAGTTAGTGCAAACACAAGAAAAATGCTACAATATACCATGAACTTGAACTAACTGAATCCGAACTAACAACATTAATACCCTAGCACTATTAATGTAAACTAGAAGTAATTACTACACTTTACAAACCTTACAATTTTAACCTCCCTTAGGATCACTTCCAAACGCCACAAAGCCTCCATTGAAATCTTCATAGTCTGAAAGTTAAGCTTTGTTGCCGGACATATGGCTAGAGCAACCACTATCCACCACTACATGATCCTGTAACAAGATCTCTAGATTGCCATGCACAAAAGGTAAGAGAATTAGTATCTCTAATTGCCACTTTAGCTTAATAACCATCTTGCCAAATGGTTTGTCGACGAGTTCCAGAACCAACAACAACAACAACAACAGAACAAGAGGCAGAACACTGGCAGGGCTTATACTGCAGGGACTGGTAAAAAGAAAAATATAGGGGATCTAAACCCCTATGCTCAAAATGCAACTATCACCGCGACGGTCCATGTGCTCCCATATGCTACAAGTGCAATAAGGTCGGCCATCTAGCCCGTGACTGCAGGAGCACTGCAACCGCCAACAATGCTAGCAATCAGAGGGGCACTGGGTCGGGTCAAAAGCCTACTTGCTATGAATGTGGAGTTCAGTGACATTTTAAGAGGAAATGTCCAAAGCTGAAGAACAACAACAACCATGGTAACCAAGTTAGAGGTGGCAATGCTCCAGCTAAAGTGTATGCGGTAGGGCATGGGGGGACAAACCCAGACTCCAACGTCATGACGGGTACGTTCCTTCTAAACAACCGCTATGCTTCTATCTTATTTGATACTGGTGCCGATAGGAGTTTTATGTCTACCGCATCTAGCTCCCAAATTGATATCACACCAACTACATTAGATCACTATTGTGATGTTGAACTAGCCGACGGGAGAATAATTGGGTTGAACACTATCCTTAGGGGTTGTACATTAAACATCCTGAACCACCCATTCAACATAGACTTAATGCCCACAGAACTTGGTAGTTTCGACGCTATAATTGGTAAGGGATGGTTGGTTAAAGTACAAGCAATCGATTGTTGTGTGCCGGGTAAAGAAAGTTCGAATCCTTGGGGAAATGAAACTCTAATGTTTCACGTTGACAGAAGAAACGGGGAAACGAGTGTTGCTTCACATTATATCGTGACACCAAAACACAAGAATACATGCTAAAAGGATGTCCAGTCTTTTTAGCAAACGTTACTACAAAGGAGACGGAAGACGATTCGGAGAAGACGCAAGTTGAGGACGTACCGATAGTTCAAGATTTTCCTGATGTATTCCCTGAGGACTTGTCGGGTCTTCCTCCGACTCGACAAGTAGAATTTCAAATCGATCTGATACCTGGTGCTGCACCTGTAGCACGGGCACCTTATCGATTGGCGCCTTCTGAAATGAAAGAGTTGGACCGAGCAAACAGAAAGAACTATCCCTAAAAGGGATTTTAAGACCCAATTCCCTCAACCTTGGTGAGCTCCGGACTTGTATGTCAAAGAAGAAAAGGCCTGGATCGTTCTGAGATGTGAATCGACTATCGAGAACGAACAAGCTGACAGTGAAGAATCGTTATCCACTCCCAAGGATAGACGATTGAATTGATCAACTACAAGGATCCAGTGTTTATTCTAAGATAGACTTGCGATCAGGTTATCACCAGCTTCGAGTACGGGAAGAGGATATTCCAAAAACGGCATTCCAAACTCGGTATGGTCATTACGAGTTCCAAGTTATGCCATTTGGCTTGACGAACGCACCAGCGGTATTTATGGACCTCATGAACCGCGTGTGCAAGCCATTTTTGGATAAATTTGTAATTTTCTTTATTGACGATATCCTTATCTACTCCAAGAACAAGAAAGAAAATGAAGAACATCTTATGGCAGTTCTGGAATTGCTTAAGAAAGAGAAGTTGTATGCTAAGTTCTCTAAATGTGAATTTTGGATTCCTAAGGTACAATTTCTCGGCCACGTGATTGATAGTCAAGGCATTCACGTGGACCCCGCCAAAATCGAATCCATAAAGGACTGGGAATCCCCTAAGACACCAACGGAGATTCGCCAATTCTTAGGTCTTGCTGGGTATTACCGAAGATTCATCAAAGATTGCCAAGTCAATGACCAAGCTTACTCAGAAAGGAGTTAAGTTTGATTGGGGAGACAAGCAGGAAGCCGCTTTCCAGTTATTAAAGCAGAAGTTGTGCAGTGCGCCAATTCTGGCTTTACCTGAGGGAAGCGAAGATTTCGTAGTCTATTGCGATGCGTCGCATAAGGGATTGGGTGCTGTATTAATGCAAAGAGAGAAAGTAATTTCTTATGCATCACGCCAATTAAAAATTCATGAGAAGAACTATACAACTCATGATTTGGAACATGGATCGGTAGTGTTTTCTATGAAACTTTGGAGACACTATTTGTACGGAACCAAATGTACAATGTTTACAGATCACAAGAGTCTACAACACATTCTTAATCAAAAGGAGCTGAATATGAGGCAGCGTCATTGGTTAGAACTACTCAGTGATTACGACTGTGAGATCCGTTACCACCTAAGGAAAGCGAATGTTGTTACTGATGCTTTGAGCAGGAAGGATAGGAGTAAACCATTAAGAGTTTGAGCCTTAGTGATGACTATTGGCTTGGATCTTCCTAAACAAATCCTGAATGCTCAGACTGAAGCAAGAAAACCAGAGAACATCAAGAACGAAGATGTTGGAGGTATGTTGCTTGAAAATTTTAAGGATCCGAAGAAATTTAGAAAGGAAAAGTTGGAACCCCGTGCGGATGGAACTCTATGCTTCAATAGCAGGAGTTGGTTGCCATGTTATGGTGATTTAATGACTGTGATCATGCACGAGTCCCTCAAGTCAAAATACTCTATTCATCCAGGTTCTGACAAAATGTATCAAGACATGAAGAAGCTATATTGGTGGCTGGTATGTGTTTAATTACACATACCCTTTGCCTATAAAAATGGACTTAAAAGACCAAAAACATACCAAAATTACATTGTATTTGTGTGTTTTGCATTTATATTGTGCAGGAAACGGATATCAACAAAAAGGACAAAAACAAAGCCAAAAACGACAAAACCGAGCACGGAATGGAAAATCATGAAAAAGTCAGAGTCAAAGTCAAAAAGTCAAAGTCAACCAAAAAGTCAACCCGATAAAGCCAAAGTCAAAGCCGAAGCCGAAAAAGAAGAAATACTTAATGGGCCCACCCGTACCCATCTAATGGGCCGGGTAAGCCCATTAAGGTATTATATGAAGACCATTACAAAGAAAATGGCCCATTGCCATTATTAATCAAATCGGCCCAAAACAAATATAAGCCCATCATCACATTTAACTGCCGTTAGACACATTAACCCTTTACCCCTTTTTCATCGTTAGTCCAAAAGGACTAACGGTGCAAACACACAATACAACTTTAGGGACTGAAGTTGTTAAACCTACAAAATTATATCACCACAAGGACTAGCCGTGTAATACCGCTATACAAACATAAGGGGCCAATCTTGTCAATTCCAAAACTTTTACCCAGTTTAACTAACCAAAACATTTTCCCACCAATTCCCCTGTTCATCACCCCTGTCACTCTCACCTCGTCTACTGTACCCCCAAACAAAACCACCCCTTTCCCTTAACCCCACTTCATCACATGGCTCAATTTACCACCTTGGCAATCCCCTAAATTTCGGTTGGTTGATGAAAAAGACAAGAAAATCAAGGGCTTTGATCACACAACTTGGAGAACACTCATATTTGATGGCTGAGATTGACTTTTGGACCTACTCACAAAGAAAACACAAGTTCTCAGCCTCTCACAGAAGAAGCACAACAAGAAGAACCAAGACTTAGAACTTTTAGTATAAGTAGTAGCCATTGTAGCTCAATTTGTCTTTTCAAGTCTTGTTTTAACAAAATTAGACCATTTTTAATACTATCTTTTAATTTACTTCGTCAAATTAAAATTTTAAGCAGTTGTATTTTAGTTTTAGTTAATAAATTTCATGTTTCTCTTTAATATTGTCATTTACATTAATATGTTTATTTTAAATCCCTGTCTATTAACTCTTTAAAGCTTTTGATTCATTCAAAGCTTATTTAAAAGCTTGTTTACTTTTCTGTCTTAAAAAACCAAAAAAATAACAAAAAAATCCACTCCTAAATTACTTTAGCTATTTGGATGATAAGCTAGCCTGGGAAGAGCTTATAGACCATACTAACTTGTCTTTGACAAGCTAGAGCTTGTAGATCAGCTTCTTGTAAGCTTATTTGCCCTTGTTTTGAGCAAAGGGATTTGTAAGTTTACTTTTTCATTTTTGCTTATTTACTGTTCATCTACTTATTTATTGTTCTTTACTGCTTATTTGTGCTTATTTATGTTGTTTTATGCTTACTTGTCCTTGTCTATTGCTTATATGTCATTTGTGTATGTTTTGCTTTAAAACTGTCTTTTATAGCTTATAATCTGCATAATCTTGTTTGCTTATCTTAAGTGCTTATCTCTGGTTGAAGTTTGTTTAAAATTGGTTATTAGTCGTTGCTTGTCATTTGTCTTCAAAATTCCTTGCTTAACTCTTTAAGAATCAGGTTTAAAGTTGATTTTTATAACTTAAAGGGATGTTTGGGTTAAGACCTCAAAGTGGGTCAAAATAGTCTAAAAAACTGTTTGGGTCACTTGGTTAACTTTAACAAGCTCATTTTAGTAATTTTAATCAGTTTTTAAAAAGTTTTAAGGTTTAAAAGCTTGTTTTTAAGTTTTGTCTAAAAGGTTTTTAAAGCTGTGGGTTCAAAATCAGTTTTATATAGCTTATTTGATTAAGACTTCTTTAACAACTTTTAAGTCTTGGTTCAGTGTTGTTTTGGTGTACAATGCAATATTAAAAGGTTTGGTCAAGTGTGCTTTTGACCAAGAGTAAAACAGTCAAAATGTACTTTTGGTTTTAAGATTTTGAAAAGTCCACTTTTTAAATGCAAATGTAGCTTAGTTAAAATTAGTTTTAGATGTTGCAATTGAAAACATAAGTAGTGGGTAGTATTAATTTGATCTGTTTTTGCTTATTTTACATTTTTAACTTATTTTAGATTGCTTAAATAAGTCTGCAATATTGCCACTTGTCTTTTAAGGAAAATCCTAAAAAGTGCATTCTGTGTAAGACAACTTTTTCATAAGCCCTTTTCATGACTTACTTGATTTTCAAACTCATTTCTGATTGCTGATTTTAGAAGCTAGTTATATAAGCTTTAAGAACCTACAAGCTACTAAGAGTATAAGGATCCACTAACTAGCTTAAAAATAAGCTAGAAAGTCCCCCTTAGGCTATTTGGTTGAAAGTTTTGGCCAAAAAAGCTTATTGTTTTTTTAAGGCTTTCCAGTTTGATTTCTTAGCTTAATTATGTTTCTATCTGCTCATTAGGTGTAGTTGTAGTTTGTAATTAGCTAATTGCCTTTTACTTTTAGCTTATTAAGTTTTTAGAGGCTAAACAATTTATCATTTTAGCCCTTAGTTTAAAAAGCTAGTCTGTCATTTTCTTTTGGCTATTTCCAACTTATTTTTAAGTCTTATAAAAAGTCACTTTTTAAATTTGCTTATTTTGGTCTGTTTTATAAAATTGTTAAAAAGAAAATAAAAAAATTCCAAAAAGGAAGGCCACAGGACTCGAACCTGTGACCCCCCCCCCCTTTCTCACTCAACATATTTAACACTCACTCTGCTAACCATTGGTACCAGTAGGACCATCTGGTCACTACTCACCATATTTAAGTTTTATACCCTTTTTAGCCCATTAAGCTTTCAGCACTAATTCGCTCATTTCTGGCTTATTGCAATAAGCTCTTTTCACCAATTTATTTTTCTTAGGTTTAGAACTGTTCAAACTACTTTTCCTTAATTTTTCAGATTTTTCCAAATTCGTTTAGTATTTTTAATTAGTTTTTCTTTTTAAAACTGTTTTTAATTCATAATAAATAAAATAAAAATAAAAAAAATATAATTCTTTTTTTAATTTTCTTTTATCATTTAGGACTTAGGAAAATTAAATTTGCATTTGTAGGGTTAAATTTGTAGAATTTAGTTTTTTAAAAGAAAGGGATTAGGATCCCGTTATCGTTTTTAGGTTTAAATCCTTTCTTGCTTTCGTTTTTAGTTTACCTTTACTTGTTTTATCATTTTAATTGTAGAAATAGAAACACCAATCCAAATCCTTAAACCATTCAAATCACGCGATCACAAACGTAATTACGGTTCTCAATTCATGCCTCGTTGGAAAACGACCCAAGAAGGTTTTTGTGGGTTTTACTTGGATAAAAGTGAAAATCTTTTGAAAAGCCTTACGGAATACTTATCTCTCTATTGTTGATCTTATCCTTATTAGGTATTTATATATTTATATATACTAAAAGGACGTGAGTCAATTTTTAGCGCCGCTGCCGGAGATGTCGTGAGACGATTATCGTGTTTCGTTTGAAGATTAGTTTTTGAAGACCCTTCCTCGTGAAGTTATCATTTTATGTTTGTGAATATTTTCTTAATATAAAAAATTAAAAAATACCAACAATACTTTTTCTAAAGTATTGAAAGTACCAAAAAAATTGAAAAACCAACAAAACAAATC
>BQNB010131733.1:0-18737 GCA_026074375.1 Tanacetum coccineum | reverse complement strand
CCAATCACATTTTTGCAAAACCTCAAAAGATTCGCGCCCTTAGATTTAAGATTGGCGGCTGCTTTATGAATCGTGATCCAAATAGAACAACCGATACATGTCGGGGGTGGTTTATCAAGAGAGCCATTAGAACCGTGAATAGCTTTGATGATGCTAAGCCAGAGACCTGATTGAGAAGACAAAAAATGCAAAATCCATTTAAACAACAAAGCGCGGTTAAGAGCATACAAACTACTAACCCCTAACCCGCCATATTGCTTATGCGCCATAATTTACGCCAACAAATCCAAGTCAATTTACGCTCATCCATCTTCGCCCCCAAGAAGAAAGAATTACGTAACCGTTCAAGATGAGATAGGACTCCGTCTGTGGCTTTAAACAACGGCATATAATACGTAGGGAGGGATCCTAAAGTCAATTTTAAAAGGGTAAGTCTACATCCCACCGATAAGGATTTAGTTTTCCATTTGGAAAGCTTGATTGTAACCTTTTAAATAACATCGTTCCTAGGGATGGCAATGGGTCGGGGAATTTCGAGGATCGTATTTACCATCCTCATCCCCATCCCCGTCCCCATCCCTATCAGGGAATCGATTTACATCCCCATCCCCGTACCCAATGGGGATCGGGGATCCCCACGGGGATTCAGGGATTTTTCGCCCTTATAAATTGAGCATAAAAATTACACAACTAAACAAAAATATAAAGAATTGACCTACATAATGTCTTAGAACGCATACGTTGTACATAGTTTGATTAATTAAAATGTCATTCAACTTTAAAGCATCGTAAATACTAAAATATCACATATACTATATAAATAAAATGGATCGAATGTGTGTATTCGGAAAAAATATTAGTTGAATAATATGTAGTTAGTACTTAACATTTTAAAAGTAGTCGATTCATTAAATATGACATATACATACAAATATACTTCAAGTATAATACTTGTCAATACTTACTAACTTATACATATACATGTACATGTAGTATTAATATACAAATAATTTATATATATTTGTACATTAAAAAGTTCGGGGTCGGGTACGGGGCCGGGGATTTATGTTATCCCCATCCCCGCCCCATCCCCGGTTTCATAATTCGGGGATTCCCCGTCCCCATCCCCATCCCCGGTCAACTCGGGGATTCCCCAGTCAATTCGGGTTTGGGGATCGGGTCCCCATCGGGTACGGGTTTTATTGCCATCCCTCGTTCCATGAATTGATACATGCCATATTAGCAGCCACTTACACACCGAGATACATGAACGGGAGATTATTTTCCTAACAATCAAAGCTATTAGTCATACTTTGAATATCCAAAGAATGAACACCCAAACCATAAAGACTACTTTTCTGCACCTTAACTTTCAAACTGGACACAAGAAAGAACCAATGCAACATCATCACAAACACGTTTACATTCGAACTAGACCACTTACCAATGAACATAGCATCATCAACATAAAATAGGTGCGAGATAGGTGCCAAATTATTTTTTCCAAAAATAATAGGAGCAAACATACCTCTATCAATAGCCCTCTGAAATGCCACATGAAGACTCTTTATCACAAGGATGAATAAAAATGGGGAAAAAGGGTCTCATTGTCGTAAACCTCTGTGAAATAAGAACTCATCAGTTAGCGAACCATTGACAAAGACCGAAGCTTTTGAAGAATGAAGGCAGCCACGAATCCACCCTCTCAATTGACTACCGAAGCCAATTTTACCAAGGATATCATCAAGATGATCTCATCTAACCGAATTAAACGCCTTTTGGAAATCGACTTTAAACAAAAGAGCTTGCTCCTTCCTTGATTTACACCAGGAAACAATCTCGTTAAGAATAAAAGGTTCATCAAGAATATGTCTACCTTTAATAAAGGCAATCTGCTCATGGCTAATAAGCTCGTCTATCATAAGGCTAAGACGATTAGCTAAATTTTTGCCAATAATTTTATATTGACACCCAATAAGACTAATAAGACGGAAATCACTAAGGTGTTTAACATCTAATACTCGAGTTGATGAATTCCTTCACAGCATTTGACACGTCTTCACCAACTAGGGGCTAAATATAAAAAAAACTCAAATGTAAATCCATCAGGACCCGAAGATTTGTCAGACCCACAATCCTAAACAACCTTTTTTATTTCATCATCAGATATATCATCTTCCAAATCATGAGAAGAATCAGCACCCATACTTCTAGGAAAGATGCCTTCTATAGGGAAATAAGACCAATTAGGAACAGAGAATCTCTTCGCAAAATGGTTGTAAAATTCTCTTTTAACACGATCAGGATTATCAATCCACTTACCATCTACAAGAATGCCTTTGATGGCTTCTGGTTCGCGCGAGCTCACCCCTTAAAACCTATCTATAAATGATATAAATACACCAAGGGACGAAATCACGCGAGAGCAATAAAACCGGAAGCAGTATAGAGTGTTCCCGGGTCGTTATGTCCCAACGAGGCTAGAATGGAAAATCGAGAGACGATTGATGATTTGTGTTTGAATGTCACAGGGAATGATTGGGCACTAAAAACTTTTACACTAAGGCACAAATAAGCTCAAACAAACTTAAGAAAAATCAAATGAGTTAACCTAACTCTAAATAAGCAAATACAAAAAAAAAACAATTAAGCTAAATTAAACAAGATAAACACAACAGTACTAACAACAGTACTAACAGTATTAACTACCAGTACTAACTTGGAGTTAGTACTGCTAGGCTAAAGTTAGTACTGTTAGCTTAAGTTAGTACTGTTAGGCTAACAAAACACAAAGAAACGATAAATAAGCAAACAAGCTAAAACAGAAGTTCACCTAACCTTAATAAGCACTTAGTAATTGGAATAAGCAACTAGAATAAACTAAAATGATAAATAAGCTAGAAAACTAAAACTGATAAACTGTTGAGAATACTTTAAAAAGGAAAATAAACTTAAATAAGCAAACAGTAAAGGAAAATGATTTAATCTACTCTAAAAAGCTGAAACAATCTTTAAATAAGCAGAAATAATAAGCTGATAAGGTAGAATGAACTACCAGTACTAACAGTTCTAACTAACAGTATTAACTGTAGTTAGTACTGCTAGTGCTGAGTTAGTACTGCTACCTTTGAAATCCAAGAAAATGAACTAGCAGTACTAACTTGGAGTTAGTACTGGTAGCTTTAAGTTAGTACTGCTCCAAAAGTCAACTAGCAGTATTAACTTATAACTAACAGTTTTAACAAGTAAACTAACAGTACTAAGTAAGAAAGTAATACAAAACACTTTTCAACTAGCAAATAAGCAAAATAAGCACTTAAAACAGTTCTGCAGAAAATAAGAACAATAAGAAAAAGAAAAACTTACAACACCCTTGCTCAAAACAGGGTTAAACAAAGAATCTACAAGCTCTAGCTTGTATAAAACAAGCTAGTGAGAGTCCATAAGCCCATCCAGAACTGGCTTATCATCCATAACATAAGCTGTGGTATATTTGAGAGTGATATTTGTGATTTTCTCTTAACTACTTAACCTTTTATTTTTACTTAATGAAAACAGCTTATGAGTAAGCTGTGATGAGAACTTTTTAAACACAAAACAATATGATTAAGAAACTTAACACTGGTATTGTAAATTGACTTTAAAAACTTCAAACTTGCATTAAAACTTGAAAGTGTTACAAAACTGAAAGTAAAAGCTGTAAATGACTTAAAATAAACTAAGTTATATTAAAAATTAAAACTGGTTGCCTCAAAGGCTTACAAAAGGCTCTTATTTATAGCCGAAGTCTTCATCTTGCAGCTTGTGCTTCTTTGTAGAGATAAAAACAAAGTGTGCTTGTTGTGTGAGACAAGTCTAAAGCAAATCCCAGCCTTTAATTTTATTTGTGCTTCTTTGGAGAGCAATCTCAGCCATTGAAGATACTTGGGAAAGGTGAGGGATTGCCAACATGGCTTTTATACAACTGGGATGGGTTAGTAGGGTGGATGAAATGATTTTGGCTAGGGAGAGAAGTGGTTTTGCAGGGAAGAAAGTATGGGACGACATACCAGTTGTTCCTGGGTTTGTTGGGCGGGAAAAAAGACTTTTTTGGGGGAGTTGGCAGTTTGGTCCCCTCAAGTTGTATAACTTAAATGTAATCTCTACCCAGTTTGCAACTTTGATCCCTCCTTTCTTATAAATTTGTAATAACAACTTTAGGACTTGGCATGTTTTAAGCCCCTCAAGTTTGTATTTTTCTTCATTTTGATGACTTTTTGGCTTTGCCCTTTTCCTCTCCGTGCATGGATTTGTTTTGTTTTTGCTTCCTTTTTGCTGATCCTTTCCTTGAATATCCTTTTTCCACTGCAAACAACGACAAAAGCAAAACATTACAAATACAATGCATTTTTGGTATGTTTTTAGTCAATTAGGTTCGCTTAATAGGAAAACATGGTATGTGTAATTAATCACAAATCAAATTACAACCGTAAAACCCTTGGGTATGTATGCAATTTTGAAAATGGGTTAAGTCCATCAAAACATTTTGACCTGGTTGATCTCTATAACCTTGGCTTTTCCCTGATACCAATCTGTAACACCCCCCAAAAATGGTATCGCAACACGTGAATAAAGATCCAGGGCGTGTTACATCAGATCAACAACACAAGGATATATATAAGAAACGACACAAAAAGTCGTTTAAATTGATACATTGGATTTTAATTATAAAGACAATAAGAACAAAAGCAAAAAGCGTTACTTGTTCATTGTTTAATATTACCAAAAGACAACAATAACATTTCCCAAAAATATGATGCACATATATCTTTTATAATTGTGCAATCCAAAAATGTAATCCAAATGCATCCTTGGCACCGTTTCGTGCCTAGTGACCTCCTGAAAACATTTCTTAAAACGTCAACAAAAATGTTAGTGAAGTTCATAGGTTTATGTATTTTAAATTATGCAGACCGCAAGACTTTCCCGTGATGTTACAACATATGCCAACAATCACAAAACCAGATTACTGTTGCACTAAGCTCATGACACTGAAGCTCAACCTATATTTTCTATTTTAGCAGTTATTTTGCCCGTACAGATGTTGTAACCCGCAACATCCAAGTCCGACATGGTCAACGTTCGTTCCCGGTGATAGCTAATCACCCCAAACGGATGTTAATCCCAATAATATCCTATTTATAATATTCGCGCTGCCAGGCATAAATGCAATTAACTACTCTTCTAGCATTTGACAGTTCCATCGATAATGGCTCAGGAGGTTTGATCGCTACTTAGGCAAACACATAATCAATATACTTTAAACACTTGCGTCCAATTTATAAAACAAAGCATGTTCTCACCCCAAATAATAGTAAATCAGTGAAAAACTATAAAAAGTAGGCTATGACTCACCTTGAGCTACTGAATTGTTTCCAAATAACTATAGATGA
Source organism: Tanacetum coccineum (assembly GCA_026074375.1). Taxonomy (NCBI): domain Eukaryota; kingdom Viridiplantae; phylum Streptophyta; class Magnoliopsida; order Asterales; family Asteraceae; genus Tanacetum; species Tanacetum coccineum. Next base: position 13,305 of record BQNB010131733.1, on the reverse strand, counting down.
AACGTCCGCAAAACGTTTAGAAGTCAACTATTTAAATTAAGGTCGTATAAGTACCGAGTACTTTAATTTAATAACATTGAATATAATCTTATAGTTGTTACGTCGTACTATCGTTCGGGCTATCATAATTAAAGAGGTCATGACATGACGTACGAGGAGTTAGGACACTTTAAATCGTAAATCCAACAACTCGTCGATACGCCATCCGAAAATGAAAATAAAAAATAAGAGGCCCATTATGAAACTCCATTATTATATCACTTGATACCACTCAATATTCTATATAGCATAATCACCGACTAATCGTTTTAGTAAAATAATATTTATAAAGTGAAAACGTTTATAAATATAATTTTCATAAAAATGACCTAATTTGGTAGTTTTAAGTCCGTTGCTCGCGTTTCTTACGTCCACGTCTTCGTAGTAAGACAAGTGATCAAAATATTACATTTTTAAGTTTTTAAGATTCTGGTGTGAATAGTAATTTTAGCTGTCACCAACAGCTATATTGTACAATTTTTTAGTTTTAATGTAGGCGTAAACCTTGTAATGCCGTAATAACTTATTCGTTTTAATCCCGATTTTAGTGATTCCTTCGAGTACGTCTTTGTTATTAAAAGATGTATTATATTTTATAAAGATAAGTCCACTGATGAATAGTGCTTTTTACTGTTCATAGTTTATAAAATTACTTTAATAACTTTAATTAGTCGTGTAAAACAGTCTTAGATTTAATGTTCGTTATAGTTCCTTTTTAAAACGATTCTTTTCGAGTACGATCTCGTAATTAAAAGTTATATCATATTTTAGATGTTTTAAAAATATAAGTTGCTGTAATGAATAGTAACATTTATAAAAATAGTTTTATAAAAGTATTTATAGTCGTAAACTCGTAATTAACGTATCTTTTTCGTTATAAATCGGAGTTTTTTTTTTTTTCAGTTTCATTAACATTTGGATACCGCACGAGACGTATAATTAATATTTATTACAAACCACTGTATTAATTCGATTAAAACAAACCCCTATGTATTCATGGTATATCTTTACAAAAACCTTAGGCTTTATAATTTATTTTCTTTAGATAGTTATATTAGGAAACCCTAATAACTATTTTTAACACATGTGAATACTTATAATAATGTCCAATATCATCCATAGTCCTTATAAATTCATTGTAAAAGTTTAACCAATTTACTTTCCATTATTTTAATGTGAAGAATTAAGTAATCTTAAAAAACCCTAATTTAACCTAAACTTGTATATACTTAAACCGAAAAGTTTACAACTTATTTAACATTTATTTTTCCATGATATAATATAAACCATAAATACATAAGAATAAGTGCATAAATTCATAAACATAAGTGAAAACACATTTTACATATATAAAGTTCCTTAGAGGAGATGTTAGCCATAATTAACATATAACACATAAAAACATAATAATAAAAGTATAAAGGAATAGGAAGACCTTAGGGATGATTTAATGAGATATGAATAGAATGCTAACCTCTGTTTAGACTCAAAACCAAAGCTTACAAGCTTATAAACCCTAAATTAGGTTGAAACCCTAACTTCCCTTTTTTCTTCTAAATCTGTGCAAATGGTGCTCCAAGGCTTGAAAAACACTTTAGTATGCCTTAGGATGATGTGTAAAGGGTTGTATTGATTATGTAAAAATTTTGTATGGTCTCTTAAGGCTGGCTTTTGGAGCCGTGGTTCTAGAGAGAAAGGGACGAAAAAAATGGATTTTTAATAAGTATAAAGTGTATGATAAATCTTCTTATGCATGCAAATATATTATAGAGTAAAGAGTAAGAGATATTGTGTTTTGCAATATTTGACTAGAAAAGTCCAAGGGGGGGGGGGGGTTCTTTGCCGTGGGAATTCAAGGGAACAAGGGGACAAGAAAGGAGGGTATTAAGGGCTTAAATGTTTATGTCTTTGGTTCCCTTAAGTAGGAATCATCTCCATAAGTTTAGGGATGAACGTTCCTAGCTTATTTTTCTTTTTATTTTCTTTTTGTTACTGCATTTTATAAAGAAAAGTATAAGTAAAACTTTTAATTAAAAGTAAAGTGTAGTTTTTATATAAAAGTTTACTTTGTAAAGTCATGGTATTATTAAAGTATTTGCTACTTTATAACATATGAGACGTGTATAACTTATATACATATGCATAAAGTTTTTATAAACATTGATCATTGTCATAGAAACGTAGTATTGTTTGAAGCGTTACGTTGATTTTAGGGTTCCTTCCGGGGGAAAACCTAATTGTCATTTATCGTAAAAACAGTAAACACTTTCACGAATCCGATAAAATAATTGTAAACTTAATAATTATCCACAAAATATTTACATAACACTTGTTGACGTAAAACAATAATTCACTATAATGCCCGTTACTATAACTGATCATTTTTAGCTTACACGATTTAACTTAACGATTTCCATTAAAAACAAACGCGTACAATACTAAAAATAAATAGTGACTTTATTAATGTCGTACATTGTCCTAAAACACGGGGTGTTATAAGGATCCTTGAGTGTTGGTTCTAAAACCACACAACAAATGGTCATCCCCCAGGTTTCACCATGGCATAACATGCTAGAGAAACTACGGCTAGTCCCATAAGCAAATGGCTTGTGGTAAAGAGCCCACCCCCCCCCACCCAATTTTTTCCCTCAAAATCCGTTTATGGTTTACAATTTACCAAAAATTGTATGGTTCTCAACTCACCTTGCTTCACAGTAAAGAGTTGGCTAGTCCAGGATCAAACAGTTCTTGGTAAAGACATCTGAAATCTGTTAATAGCTGATAGTTTGCTAAAAACTATATAGTTATCAATGCACCATGTTATGGCTATGAAGCATTGACTAGTCCAAAAGCAAACAACTTTTGGTAAAGACAAATCAAATCCGTTGATAGTTGATAGTTTACTCAAAACTATAAGGTTATCAATTCACCTTGTTGTTTACAATGAAGAATTGGCTATCCCAGAGCAAACGGCTACTGGTAAAGGAATATCAAATCCGTTAATGGCTAGTAGTTTGCCAAAAACTACAAATCACCTTTAGTGGATGATTGATGTGCTGTTTCTAGGTGGAGAATGATGGAAGCTAAAGAATGTCAAAATTATCAAAAGATCAAGATAATATATGTTGTCAGATGTGTTTGGTGATACATCCTCCAAGATTTCAAGAAGAGTAAACTGAAGAAACATGAAGTTAAACAAGTTCAACAATCATGTTTAGGGGAGGATTGTTGGGAATTATGCATTCCTGACTTAGTACCGCTAGTTATATTAATTACTTAGTACCGCTAGTTGTAATAAGAGTACTGACATTATCAGAAGTGTTCATACTGATCAGTTAGTATTAGTACCGGTTAGTAAAAATATTTTTAGTACCCCAATTTATTATATAGTGCATGAGATATCTTAGGAAAGGATATGCATGATCTTTATATGCGTTTTGTAAAGCCCATTAGGGATTCCTTAGTCTATAAAAGGAACCCTAGGCATAGTTAGTAGATATAGTTCTACATAGATCATAGAGATCGAATAGTAATCATAGTTTGTAATCTGTAACTTAGGCAGATTCAAGGTTTAATATAAAAGTTCTTTTGTGATATTCAATATTGTTCTTCTTAGCATTATTGATTAGATACTGCATAATCAATAGTGTTTACTTCAGTGTTTTTAATTATTGTTGCTTTAGAATTTATCTAAATTTAAATAAGGCCAAAAACCTCCCCCCTTAATTTTTTATTTTCTTTGCAAGCTGAAGGTTAAGATCTATTCAGTAAAACGATCCAACATGAACTATCTTCTTTAAATCAACACTATACATATTGTTCTTTCTAGGAACTCTAAGCAAAACTTGACTTTCATCAATTAACTTAAAGTTTGGAGATAAAATAATACATTCAGTGTCATTAAAAAGAACATTATTCTTTTTATCACACATTGTGAGACACTAAAGAGATTAATCTTCAACTCTCTCATAAAATACACATTTTTAAAATCTAGATTACCAGTTTTTAATGGTCCCATTCATGTGATTTTCCCTTAATTTAGGAGTTCCCCTCCCATAGCAAATATCCTCCATCTAATCTCTCATAGTCGTAAGATAGACATGTCTATCATTTGCCTTAGCATTTCCCTATCAATCACTCCTTTATCCTGTAAATCCAGTTTGTGGATTACACTACTGCACATTAGAGACATAAGAAAATTAGTCTCGTTTGGGGTGACCCAAGTGCCATCACTTCTGTGAGACTATAGATCTTGTCTTGTGCATACAACATAATCAAACTTCTTAAGGTGATTGACACTGTTGTGTTTAGAAACTATGATCTAAAACTTTGTATTTTTGGTTATTCCAAACATACTTACAAGCTGTAGGTCCTTAACAACATTAACATTATTTCCCTGAACAACATTAACTACTACTTTTGGCCTAGCAGCATTAACCACTGCTTTTGGCCTAACAGCATTAACCACTGCTTTTGGCCGAGCAACATTAACATTTTTCTCCTTAACATTATTAACCCTCTGATTAAAAATTACTGTTTTATAATGTTGTATTCTTGTGAATAGGCCTCTTAACAATTGAATGTGCTGTTTTAGAAAAATGTGACTTTGTTCTAGCAGCAATCACTGTTGTTTTTGAGTGAGCAGCATTAACTTGTCTAGCAGTATCAACTAATACTAAGCCAAACTTCATTAGTACTGCTCTTGGAACCATGTTCTTATAGGGTAGAGTGAGAGTCCTTTATGGCAAATTATGATGATATCTCCTTTTTACATTATTTGAAACAGTATTTACCACCCTTTGATAATTACAATCACCTGCAGTGAATCAAAACTTTCAACAACAAACAAGCTTTGTTAAACATCTCAAAATTACTTCCTAGTCTCTGAGACATCATATTATTCTAGTTTCTTTGATTGCCTCTAGGAATGTGAGTGTTTTGCCTATTGTGCTCAACTTGTTTAGCAGTTTTCCTATCAGTTTTGTTTGTTTGTTTAGCTTTGACAAAGTCTATCTTAACAAAACTAGGCTTAGCTGTTTTCTTTTCAATCTTAGTTTGAGACACATTTTCTTCCTCACTATCTGACACCCAATCCTTAATAATTAGAGCACCATTATTCTTCCTAACTGCTTTAGGCTTTGCTTCACTAGCCTTAGCTTCACTGTTCTCAACTACATGCTTAATAACTACAGGCTCATTTGTAAACTCTTCTAAGCCAGTAAATGACAAGTCAGGTTTTGGAGGCATGAAATTTCCTGTTAGGGGAGGTGGAACTGCATTATAGCCTAAACCTTTCTTGCAATTGTCTATAATCTGACTCTCTATAATCTTGTTTAAGCTTTTAGATGCATTTTCAAATTTGTCTACATTAAACTGAATGCCATCTTTTTCCTTTTGAACTATTTCTAGCTTCTTCCTAAGCTCCCCAATAGTTATCTCTCCTACTTGAATATCCCATTTTAAGCGTTAATCTTTCTACATAAAACAGACACATTCTTTTTAATAATTCTAGTCTTCATCTACAAACTGTAAACTGTCTTATAAGCCACAACCATTAAATCAGATTTCACAAATCTTTTCAATAGTTGTTCATATTGAGATTTAAGCACTTCAACAGTTTCAAGACAAGATTTTGAGCAAGTAGAATCATTAGATACCTCAGAATCAGAACTTAAAGATGAGTAAGCCATGAGTTCATAATTTGTTGGTCATTCCTCTGCATGATCACTCTAGTCATAACCACCAAAACCATCATATGAGATCAAAGCATTGGAAGTAGTTGTCTCCACTGGCATACTTCTTTTTGAGCTTTCCCTATTCCTGTTGTCTTGGTTTCTTGGAACTCTATACTCTTTAGCAAAATGTCACCTCTTGTAGCAGTTGTAGCACTCCACCTTAGACTTATCAAACCCAATGGTCTCATTACCATTAATAGTCACCTTCCTTCCAGTGTTCTTCAAGAACTTTCTTGCCCTCATAGTCAACATAGCCATCTGCCATCTCAAATCTATCTCTTCTAAGTCATCTGGATGGAGTTATTATAAGTCCTCATTTGCAAGTTGAGGACTACTTTATTGACTAGCAAAGAATGCAAGATAACAGCATCACTCAAGTTATCAATTGTTGTTGAGTTAACAGCAGTAGCTTGAGTGCTAGCAGTTGTAACACCATGATCAGTATTAACTGCTCCAGTAGTGCTGCCAGAGTTGTTAAATGACACAAAAGCCATGTTTTGTGTGCTTGTATTTGAGATTGATGTCCCTTTGACTTCTGGTTCATATACTTTAAGATTGTTGTAGAGATCATCCATGCTCATTGTTTCTAATTCAGGCTTATTCATCCATACAATAGCATGTGTGTTCCATTCTGGTGATAAACTTCTCAACAACTTTTGGTTCACATCTTCTTGTGAAAGTTTTTCACCCAAAATCTCTAGCCGACTCACAAGCTTTTAAAGCCTATCAAAAGTTTGATCAAGGGTCTCTGAGCTAAGAGCAGAGAAGTTTTCATACTGCTGCTTTAAGAGATTTCTTTGAGTTTTCTTTGTAGCAGCATTACCCCTAAATCTCTTTTCAATAGCTTCCAGCAGTGACTTCGCATCCTTGATTGAGTTAAACTTTAATTGATGTTCATTAGGAATGCCCATCATCAAAGTGCTTCTGGCCTTCACCTCTAATCTCTTCTGAGCCTTATCTTCAACAGTTGTAGGAGGTATTACCTTTTTAACACCTTCCATAACTGTTGTTTTTGGTGTAGAGTTTCCATTCTCTATGACCTCCCATAGAGCATAGTCAATCATCTGGATGTACTGTTCTATTCTCATCCTCCATATCTCAAACTCACCAGGTTTAAGCATTGGAACCTTGGATGCAGCCACCATATGTGCAGATTCTAAATCTATATCTTCTATCAAAGAGATCTTGTGTATTCAAATAGGTTCTTATTCAAAGCTTCTCAACAAGCTCTGATACCACTTGTTGATCCCACTTTAATGGATCTTGAATTTGCTTCAATATCCTCTTCATATAAAAGATCATACACACAAAGAAATTTGTATTAAAAGCAATTGGTATGAACATTTAAGTCAATCTCACCATGCATGAATGTTACCTCTTTAATGTGGAGCAAAACTAAAGGCAAACTATGCTTGTAAACTAAGATTTATAATTTTGCATTTCTACTCATTGTCATGTGGGTTTTAGATATATAGGATTGTAGTTAGCAAATGTTATATTATAGTGATACTCAAAATATTACTCGTCTCGTACTTGCATTTGTTACTTTATGTTAAACTAGTTATAAATTCTTTGCACGCATGAGGTTACGTAACCAACAAAAATAAAATATAAAAGTTAATTATTACTTTTGAAAAAAATAATATAATGATGGCTTGACATAAACTTTAATTTATTTGGTGCCCGTTTACGTTGATTGTTAATTTTTAGCTTACGCGATTTAACTTTATTAAAAGTAAACGCGTACGAGATGAAAACTAAAAAAATATAATGAAATAATTGACGTCGTAAAATGACATGAATTTACGAAATGTTACAAAGGGAAGAAGCAAAATGTAGAAGACCACCATAGGCATTTTAAGTTTTCTAATAATAAAACGTCTGTAACTGCGTGTAATGACAGTTTGATTGCTAAGACCTCGAATGTTAACTTTGTCTGTGTTACTTGTGGAAAGTGTGTGCTGAATGACAATCATGATTTGTGCGTTCTACATTATATCAATGGCGTGAATTCTAGGACTAAACAACCAATGGCTGTGCCTATTAGTACTAGAGAACCCAAGCAGAATGTGAACCAATCTATTGCAACATCCAGTAAGAAAACCGTTGCAACAGACTCCACTGTCAAGAAATTTAGAAACACAACTAGGAAGAAAACCGTTGCAACAGACTCCACTGTCAAGAAATCTGTTGCAACATCCAGTAAGAAAACCGTTAGTAAGACATGCAGTTGGTGGTATCCTAAGTATACACCACCCGGATACAATTGGAAACCTAAGTCTCAAATAGGAAATGTTAACCTAAACGTTAGTATGCCTCTAGGAAATGCATCTAGAACTGCAAATATTTTGGAACATAAGACTCCTAGGTGTATTATTATAGAAAACAGTATTATTGCCCTAAGCTCATGACACCGAGACCTTGAGATAATCAATAATCACAAGAAGTTGCCCCAACGGGTGCCTTTGCCAAACACCCGCATAGTGATTCAAATGAAGTGCGTTTGGTTACCAGAAAGTATAGGTACACCAACGGGGGAGTTCAGTCCCAAATAGATCTATTCACAGCATTCGCGCTTACTCCGAAAAGTAATTAACGGTTCATGATAGTGGGGTCTTAATGGCAAAAGTAAGGACTTAGGCAATAATATATCAGGATAGCATACAGTTGGAAAAACACTCGTATTCATGGTTTATAGCATGTATCCCCCTCGCGGGTTTATGAAAACATTAGAAGATTTAAAATGCGAGGCTATGAACTCACCTTAACAGGGGAAATCTGATTGATGGCAAAAGTATATCAAGTGAAAGTAACAGCTACGTCACGCAACCTGGGGTAATATGTCAAGTCTTAGTGTGATGGTTTATGTTTCAAAACTTCATAAAGTTTAACGTATTACTTTGATTTATTAATTTATGGAAATATTGTATCACTGTTCGGGCTATCATAATCCAGAGGCCATGTAGTATCGTTTGAGGAGTCAGGGCACTTTAAATCGTAAACCCAGCAAACTCGTCAAAACAAATACCCAAATGGAACCCCTCACATGAAATTCCCTAGTAACGTGATACGATAAGATTTTAAGTTTCTTCAAAAGCTAGTCGATGATAAGTTACGTTAATTATATAACGTAATTGTTTTATAATGCGTCGATCGTTGATTAATAGCGATAAATGTATCGGGTTTTAATAAAATCGAGTTTTATAATATTAATATATATTTTTATAATTTATATAAAAATATTATATTTTATATTTTTAAGTTTGCAAAAATGGCAATATATACCCTCGATTTATAAACTTTTACAAGTTTAGTCCTTTATATATAAAGTATATATAATTTAAACCTTTAACTTTGAAACTTAGCAAGATAGGTCCTTATAGTTATAACTTTGGAATAATGACATTTTCAGCCCCTCTAGTTATAAATTTCAAAAAGTTACGATATATACCCCTTGCATGGAAATAATTTACAAATCAAGTCCAAAAAGCCATGCAAGCTTATTTTAGGGTTCCAAATGATATTTGCAGGTTATAGCTTATTAGAATAAGCTAAAATAAGATGTTCTAACGTAACAAAAGTTTAGAAAAAGGATTCGTTAGCTAGAAAATCAAAACGGGTCATTTTTAGGGTTTTAGTCAAAAACACATGGGTTTGAGGATTCAAGGCTTCAAACAAGAGTTTATATATGATCTTAAGAGTATTATGAACATTCTAAAACAGATTATGAGCTTATTGAACAAGATTTTGAGCTTACTTGAGCTAAAATGGGTCGAATGAGGGTTTTTGGGTTCGTACGCCTAGAAACGACTTCAAGGGCTTCCTTCTCTTGATTCTTGGCTTCTATTCTGATCTTAGGGCTTCTCTTGATCTTCTACTACTGCTAGGGAATGGCTAGAACTCCATTTGAGTGTGTGTGTTTGAGTTTGAAGGATGAAATGAAAGGGTGTGTATGTTTCGGCTTATATAGGGGTGAAACCAACTTGGTGCCCAAGTTTCCTAACTTGGTGGCTAAGTATTCTTGGAGTGGGGATCAAGGGCTGTAGAGGGTGAGTAAGGAAGGCTAGGAATGTAGCTTAGAGAGGTGTAAGGGTGCGAATGGACTAGAAGTGATGAGGTGGTTTGCTTGGTGAACAAGGGTAGCTAGTAGGTGACAAGGAGGTGACAAGAAGCTTACAAGGTGGTGATGGAGCTGCTTGCAATGTATGGTGACATGGTAGTGAGGTCATGGTGGTGTTAGGGTGCTAGCTTGAGGTGCTTGAAATGGTTTTAAAAGAGAATTAAGGGGTGACGGGTGGTTTAGGGTTTTGGGTTAGGGTTTTTAGTTTAAATTCGAGTTAGGGTTAGGGTTTAGGATAGCTTAAGGTTTAGGATTAAGGTTTAGGATTAAGATTAGGGTTTAGGATTAAGGTTTAGGGTTTAGGATTAAGGTTTAGGTTAAAAATGAAATTAGGGTTTTAGGGTTTCGTTTAGGGTTTTAGGACGAATTAAGGTTTAGGTTTAGGGTTTAGATGTTATGCATTGAGTGTTGTACTTTGTACTAAAGAGGTGGTACGAAATCTAGAATGAAAACGGTGGTAAAATGAGCTTATTTGAATTCATGCATTGTTGATTTGTACATTGAGTATTTAGGATTTGTACATTGGTTTGGAGGGAAAATATAATTCAAATATTATGTATTGATCACTTGTACACTTGCTTGAAGGCTTGTACATTCATTTTATATGTATACATTACATATAGTTAGGGTTTTGATATAAACGTTTAACGTTTAAAGTCCGTTTTGATTTAACGTTGTAAATGGTATGATAAACGGATAGCTTATTTGGTAAAAATGATATTAGGGCATAGACTTGACATATTAGGATGTTTACATGATATAAACATAGATATAGATGGCATTGGTAGGTTGCGTGAGCTCGTTTACTTTAGTTATGTAAACTATGTTACATAATGGAATAAAGCAAAAAATTTCCCTGTAAAAAGGTGGTATATACTTTAATAGATGGATAGTACATTGCATCTAATTTAATAGATGGATATTTACATTGATGAAAATTGTGGGTTGTTATATATACCAAGCATAAAATGTGCGATATACAAATATACAATATGAATTTAGGGTTTGACTCGATAAAGCAGTAAAGATAGGATGAGAGAATTGTCAAACTTATTGGTTTTGCAGGTTTATAACAGAAGATTTCATATTTTAAATGTTATGCAAGTTTTATTTTAAAAATAAAAAAAACTTTAAGTTTTCTGGACCTGGGCGTTTGACGTCGTCAGGATAATCCTGACCCCGTCACAAGTGTCGTGGTGACGGCGTCGCGTGTAAATCGTGACGCCGTCTCCACGTTCTGTGAAAACAAAATTTTTGTTTTTGATGAAAAATTTCCTGCACTTGATTCCATAAGTTAATTCCTGTACAAATAGCTGCATAAAACCTGAGATTTAACAATTTACTCATATGACTCGAAACTGACGCGAATTAATCTAAACAATTTATTTAACATGCTTGAACTTGGTTCAAAAACCGGATATATTCCCCTACACTTATTAATTACAAAATACCTTTGATTGAAATTAAGACGAGGTTAAAAATAATACAAAGCATGATTACAAGATAGAGTTCGAACATGATAGAATAAAATGAAAAGAATAAAACACATGACACTCCTAATGTGCGGGAAAAGTAAATATTGGGTTGCCTCCCAAAAAGCGCTTGTTTTTGTTCGAGTCACGAGCCTGACTCTACCCTTATTTAACAGATAAAGGGGAGGGTTCCCCTACACTTGAGTTCAAGTGCGGGTGATAGTAACGGTACATACCATCGTGATGAGAAGGAGCCATACGTTGAGAAATTTGTTGTTGAAGAATAGACTCTAAACGGTGTGCTTCTAGAATTCTACCTCTCTCTACTTCATTTGGCCTATCAAATAAACTAAGTTCTTCTCCTAGAGGAGAAACTTCCTTAGATTCTAATCCCCAATCATCATCAAACATCTCCCAATTTGAAATATCAACACCTAGGGATACACTTTTTCCTAATAAACCTGGTTTAAATCCATAATGTCTCTTAGGGTCATCTATACCTGGGTTATAATAACTATACACACCCTTAGGATGGGAATTTGCCACGTGAGGTGAAGGCGGTGTTTGAGTTGTTAAATAATCTACTACCTTCATCCTAGAACTATCCGGACTATGTAGTTTGACGGTTGGTTCGGGGCCTATTACGTCTCCTAGACTTACATCTAAGTATGGATTATTGAGTAAAGGTTGAGGCTTCGGTCTATCAAAACTAGGAACTTCCATAGAACTAAAAGGAGTGTCATGATTACAATGCAAGCGTACTTCCTCTAGTTTTGTTTCGTTCAAAGGTTCTACCACTATCGGGGTTCCTAAAGTCTTTTCTACTTCTTCCGGGTATGTCTCGGGCGGTGTGTATTCCTCAAATAATGGTAGGGTTTGTGTGATACTCTTAAAGCTTGTAACTCCTACCTCATTATCCATCGTACTTAGGCTATATACATTCTCATCATAATCTAACCATGCCATGCACCTATGTACCTGTACCCTAACCATATCATCCCCAACTATTTGAACATTTAGATTTGCTATTGTTTCATCAGAAATAGCGCTTGTTGGGTTGCTACATTTTTTATCATATTGGGCACAATCCCCTATGGCAAACCATGCTCCTATATCACTAAACTTCCTAAAATCCCCTTCTACTATCAAATTGATGATATGGCGGGATAACTAGTCCAGATGTTTAAGAAAGATTTCAATTAGGGTCCATATACTAAGGCCATGATTCGGGACTTTTAGGATTACGTCTTTGAAACGAGTCCACGAATCGTAAAGAGATTCATCTTGATGTTGTTGGAACACCAAGAGTTGATCATGGAAGAAAACATCAAACCTACCTACGCTAGAATAACCATACCTATTCATTATAATTTACAAATTTACAAATGTTACGAACAAAAGGCCCAAAGAAAAAGATAGACTACAAGAAAGCTAATATACGGAATTAAAATCCACTTGAAAAGATTCAAGCGACTAGAACTAATTTAAACAATGATCGAAACCTAACTATTCCCCACACAGCAGCACTAAAATCTTGACGCGGTTGTAGTAAGGGACTTCTACAAGAAGTTTTACAACTGCCTAGGCAGAGTACCTAACCATTATAGTAGTAGTATAGGCAAGACTCGGGGGATTGTTATCATTCTCTAGGGGAATAGGTTGGGAAGGCTTGATCACGGTCTAACAGAATTCTAGGGGGTTGAGAGAATATTATTTTTGTATTTTTATATTTATAGGAAAGCAAGTAAATCTATGGTTTGAGAGGTTGGTTTGTTTAACTACTTAATTAAACAAATATCTAATCTACTTGTGATAACTTTATGATAATTAAATATATTTACTTAATCATGCATTACTTATCAGATTGCTTCTCTTAATCCTATTGCCTTGTCACACTTGTGATGATATGTGTAAGTATTTCCTAGGTCATGAACGGATT
>BQNB010131732.1:0-14952 GCA_026074375.1 Tanacetum coccineum | reverse complement strand
CTGTATTGCTTAGAAGTATGATAATCATGAAGTCACACGCCCTCGGTTGCCATTATACTCTGATATTTGGGGGTGTGACAGCTTGTATGATAGTACAGTAATTGTTCTGCCATGGTTAATAAATCACAATAATTTATTTTAAAGTTTGATCTATGTGTCGTAAACTTGTGACTCTCACCAACTTTATATTGACGTATTAAGCATCATTTTCAGGTAACCATCTTGAGGATGTTAAAGTTAGGAAGAGTGGCTAGTGAGACCGTAGTCTTGCAGGCGGAGTCATTCTCCTAGAGATTTTATTTATGTCATTTGAATTGTTTGATACTTGGTTGTTATTTGATTGTTTAGACTTTTGGAGTATGTTTCCTTGTGGTATGACTTTGCTATCGTAATGCAAGACTCCTTTATCTTGTGTTAGATATTGTCATGACACATTGTGTCTCATTTGTTTATCTATTTCATTTAGTTCTCTCTATTGTTGACACTATGGAAAACTAGAAGGAGGGTTGAATAGTTTACCGCTTTTTATTTTAATGTTTATGTTTGTTTATGAAAACTTAGATTCGACTTTTTGTGAATTCAATACTAAAAATGAAAGCGTCTATCATTCATTTTTATCAGCATATGAAATGCCCTTATGTGTTGTTGTATGTAGTGAATCAATTGGTGAACAATGTAAGTATGACTCACTTTAGTATATGTATTTTATGATTCGTTGCATCAAAATGTAAAGTGTCATGTACCTTAATGTTTAAACTTATTGTATATTAACAAAATGTTGAATTAGTAAAAGGGAAAGTGTCTTTCATTTAGCTGAAATGTTTTAAATACGACCGCATTATAATGTAACTATGCTAGTTTATAATGGCGAGAAAATTATGAAACTATCTTCTGTTTCAATGCGACTATTCGCGTAATCACTGTTTGGTTATCAATGTTGGTGTAAACATCTTTTCAGTGCAATTAGTGTGGGGCAATGTATAATTAGTTTTGCAAACTACTTATCTATGTGCTGAAAAGTTTTTTTTATGTTTGAGTGATTAATGTAGTTGTTGTATTAAAGTGATGCAGTAGGTAGATGTTAGTTGTTATAAAGTTAGATCAGGTTAGGCTAAGTGAGTTTTATCTCTTGAAAAGTTTGTGTGTGTGTGTGTTTGAGTGATTAATGCACTTGTTGTACTGAAGTGATGCAGTAGGTGCTTGCGTGTTTGTGTAGGTTATCTTATGTGTTATTAATGCAGTTGTTTTGATGAACTAATGCAGTAGGCATTTGTTTGTGGCTTATGAGTCTAGGTTACGTGTGTTTGAGTGATTGACGCAAATGGTATAATGAAATGATGCATCTGATGTTTTATAATGGATTACGTTTGATAATGTTACAAGTAGTAAGGATCAAGGCAAGTAGAACAAGAACAAGAGGTTATTAGTAAAAATACAACAAAAAGAAAAAAATCTATAGGAGCAAAGAAGAATGCAGGAAAAGGAGTTTTAGTTGAAGAGGATACTGAAAAACAATGAACAAAATAGCCAATAAAAAAAAGAAGTATTTGCTGCAACAAAAAAGAAGAATACGGGTAAAAGAATTGCTGATAAGGAGTATACTGGAAGACGGATTGCATCAAAGGATTATTAAACGCATAACAAGGATTCTCGGATGATACTTGTGGATTGTTAAAAACAATGTTTTATTACAACTTCATTACTTTTGAATGTAGAATGTACCTAAAAAATTATCTCTAATCACATTGTTATGTTTCATGCATTAGTTAAATTTATAATTGAATGACATTTGATACCTTGCTAGTACGTGAATGTCCCTTTTAAATATTTGTAAAAGTCAATGTTATGAATGTACTGCATCACAATGTATAAATCTACTGCATCACAATATTATCTACTGCATCAGAATGAATAATCCAATGCATCACAAATGTATAAATCTACTGCATCATAATGTTATCAATCTAATGCATCACAATTTATAAAATCTACTACATCACAATGTATAGAAATATTACATCACAATGTATAAATGTATTACATCAAGATGTTATTAACTACATCACAATGTATAAATCTACTGCATCACATTGTTATTTTACTGCATTATGATGCACTAAGCAATAACACCATGATGCAGTAACAGTAACTATGATGCATTAAATATAAACAGAAAAGATACTGAGGATACTTCATGAACAATGAGATTCTATTGAATTGATGTTTAGTAATAAATGCTATATGTTTTACAACTGAAAACATATATTGTAAGTAATGATTTAATATTTACATAGTACTTATTTCAAAGAAAATAAAAATATAGTCGAATACTGAAATCATGTTGCTTTATGAGTAGATCCTCTCATCCCAGCTCTTTATGGCTACAATGCTTGCTTGCTTTTCTTCGATAAGCGTAAGATGAGGACTCGTCCATTTACGAAAAAAAGTTGTTTCCACTTTCCAACCAACCGATCATTATCACCTAAAGAAAAAAACTAAAAAGGTAAGAATCTAATACAACATAAAGTGAAATAAAAATTTATATTGCGAACTGTGATGCACCACATATCTAACTATAATGCAGTAAGAAAACAACTTTGATGCACCAAATATTTAAACTGTGATGCACCAAATATTTATATTGTGATGCACTGAATATTTATAATGTCAGGAACATGAAATATACACTATGATGCATAATTATTAATATTGTGATGCAGTAAGGAGGAAGTATGATAAAGACCTACTGCATCAGCATTTCAAAACAACTACATCATACATATAACTACAAATACATGCATTTTTTACTAATAAAATTACCAAAAAAATGAACTAATATATCTGATTTTCCACGAAAATATACTAACTGCATTAGTATTTCAGAATAGTTGCATCAAACATATAACTAAATATACAAGCCTTTTTCTAATAAAATCAGAAAACAACTAGCTAATAGATATGTATATGTCACAAACAAACACCTACTTCTTACTGCATCGCAGTTTTATATCTACTGCATCATAATGAAAAAATTACTAAACTTAAGAAAACATAGTTATCTTTTAAACGTGGGTCCACAAGCTCACTGTAGTCTCCATCTTCCTTGGCTTTGGCAATGAGTGGCCTTGCCTATTTTTTGATTTCATAAAGTAACAAAACAAATCATTTACACTTTCATATGAAACTATATTAGTGTTAAAGTTGTAAACATTTAGTTACGAACCCAATCTACCAAACTTCTATCCATGTACTCAGTTGTGGGATCAATCGGCTGCCTTCTTGTCACAATCTCCAACAACATGACCCCGAATGAGAAAACATCAGATTTATCTGATAGTTTCCCGCTTGAAGCATACTCTGGAGCCAAGTACCTATTATTGATTCGAAAGACTGAATAAAATTATTTGCAGAAACAAGAAGTTACATGTAAAACTGATAATTCTGAAAAATCAAATAGTTACATGAAGCTTCCCATCACACGCGTTGACACATGAGTGTCATTCTCAAATGTTACTCTAGCAAGTCCAAAATCAACAATCATAGTTCATTTCATAATATGCTCATAATAACTTAAAAGAGGCCTTAGAAGTAATATGTTTTTTTATAAAAACTTATAAAAACGTATATTTCAAACAAACTTACATGATAAGATTAACATTTACAACATGTTAATCAAAAATATAAAATTTACATAAATTTTCAAAAACAGACACTTACTGCATCAACATTTCAAAACTGTTGCATTACAATGAAAATTTAGTGCATCACAATGTAAATTTAGTGAATCACGTTTATAAAGTCTCATTGAGACATTTTATCATACACATTATACGCAACTTTCTTAAACACTTTTGTATCTATTTTTTTCTACATTTTATTCTAGATTTAGGAAAGAAATATGATGTAGTTTGATCAAACTCTAAATTTAAAATATTTAAATCAATCAAAATGCAAAACCGAACATTAGGTGTTTAAATTTTGATCTTACTATCATTAACTCTTGATGAATCAATCCATATCTTCAAGATAGGTGTTGAATTTGTTCACTTTGAGTTGTTATGAAATCAAATCGTTGACTTTAAGTGAATACGCTAGTAAAGGTGATGAGATATACTGGCGATATATTAGGACATATGAACGCTAGTTTATGATGAGGAACGATTGTAACCCTTGCCCTTTTCGAGTTTTAAATATTCTAATTTAGTCCTTTGACTATTTGATGTTTGTCAGTTTATTTAGAATATTGTACCATGTTGGCGGTCGTGATTTATGAGATATGAAGTATTTTATGGTTTATTGTGCATAATAAGCCTTGTTGGAAGGTTTTAATATGGCATGTATGTTCCGGGTGGTTGACCCGTGAATTTTAAGAAATGCCAAAAAAACGAGTCTCGACACGTCCGTTAATGTCCAAATGAGTTTTTGGGAAGTATAACATGGAAATATATCGAGTAAATACTATAAGTTATTGGAAAAGTATTTTTGAGATGAATAAAAATGCTAAGTAACTTCAGGGAATATTTTACGATCAAGTTTTATGGGTTTTAAGCGAAACCGACACAAAACGAACCAACCCGAGACCCCCTTAGATCACATTTCCGTCTAAGCAAGCCAAGGGAACAAGAAGGCAAAATATTAGCAACTATGTCCTAGGAAGAGTATATATACTTTGTATCTTTCATAACATGCTCATTTCATTTCTTGCTTTTAAAAAATAAAACACACACTTGTGTGTGTGTGTGTGTTCTTGTTCGTCCGACCCTAAACCCACACACAAACACCTTAGATTTTCATCTTTGATAAAGAAACAAGAAGAGTCATGAATTACCGGGTTGATTCTAGTATTCGGGTGTTCATTAAAACAACGTTTGGGTTGTCCGGTTGGCGTTGAAATTTATATTGAAGACCATTTTTGTAAGTATTTCAAATTCAAATTTAACTTGTACTTTTATATAGCAAATGATGCATAGATGTTAGTTGTACGGCCCGATCGTTTAAAATCAAAAGCAAAAAGTTTATAAATGGTTATATAGGGTTCGGTTTTGGGTTCGAATGGAATAGAAAAGATTTTTGTTAGTTTTGATATTGTGGTCGTGATGGTTGAAAAACATATATTTGCTATGTAGCTTATTTTGTATATGGCTTATGATGGCTTATTATTAAGCTCGAATGAGCTTATTTTGGACTTATATACCCACGGCTAGAAATAGAAACACAAAGGAAGTGTTTTTTGTTATTACCCTAGTATGCCATATTTTTGTGAACTATTATTTTAGCTTATGGTGATAACCAAATTCGATACGTAGCTTATTAGCTTATTTTAATCTTAGAGGACTTATTTTGGAGCTTGTAAGCTCACAGCCCAATAAGCCCTTGGTGAGTAGTGGCTTATTTAAGATTTATTGTGGTCCGGGATACTTTATTACTTATTGTTTTGGACTTATATTTACTAATGAGCTTTGATATTGGGCCTAACGTATATATATTACGTACGAATATCTTAATGGGCCACTATGGGGCCTTAAGGCCCAATAAGCGTAAATTGGTCGTTTTATAAGTTTTGATGGACTTTTGGAAAGCAAAACATACTTATGGATTGATGTTGAAAGTTGTTTTGGAGAAATACGATTTGGTGAGCATTGCAAGATAGGATTTGAGTTTTTGTCGAAAAATAGTGAAATTTGTGAAAAATGTTTGAAATAAAGGTTTAAAAACCTTGAGAAACGTCTTATAAACGTACGGGTCATGCCGAAATTTCATAAAAAGTATATACTTAGAATTTTTACTTAAAACGTGATTTTTATTTTTAATAATAAAATATTATTATTTTATTATTTTAATACGTCGACTAAAAGACGAAAAAGGTGATTTTTCTCGAAGCTTTTCTAAAATGTTTAGAATAAACGTTTCATTTCGTAAAGTATAAAGGGTATGTTTATGGTAACTAAGTGTACCGAATGGATTTATCGAAGTATACTTAAAAGTATTTATTATCTTATATTACTTAACTATTCTTCTTACATAGTATAATTATATTATACTAAGATATGAATTGAGATATAGTATCATTTGAAGTTAAGTCATCAACCATCACACCACTAAAACTTTTAAGATAACCGTACAACAAGCATCTAATCTCTATGCATCATACTTGAAAACGGTTTTGGAAATGAATGATAAAATGGGACATTAATTGGACTATGTCGTGTGCGGACGTCGCTGCATTTGCTTGTGAATTGAGTTTGCTATTGGAGACAGTTGCTTGAGGTGAGTTCTCGTAGCCCCACTTTTTAAATCTTTTTCGTTGGGGGAAAATGATACTCAAATGTGTTTTAAACTGTTTTATGAACTGTGCGAAATGTGGTTTTGTTTTTGGGACAATGTTATGTGCTTATGACTGCTATGTGAATATTATATGTTACGTGGTTATTTGGATCGGCTGGGTACGCCTACCCTACTTTTGTGTGATCATTGGATCGGCGGGGTACGCCTACCCTAGTATCTGTGTGGTTCTTCACCCTAAATATAGCTCCAGGTGGTAGGCTTTAGGTGTGGTATGTCATTTGGGATTGCGACCCTAAGAGCGGTGGGACACGCTATGATAAGACTAGCGGGGATGCTGGGTCTTGGTACATGATTAGCAGGGATGCTAAGTCATGGGTTCGTGATTGATTGCATATATTCACTGTCATATAGCACAAATTGTCCAACTGTTTAAATGATTGACTCAACAACTGGGTTTAAGGTCAAACCTATGAGCTCACCAACATTATTGTTGACGTTTTCGAGTATCATTTTCAGGTGAAGTTAACGATCGATAAGGTTGTGGTGCATGTAGCAGACTTTTAGAGAATCTCGTAGGAGTCTGGTTTGAGAAGTCTTGTTTTTGACGTATGTTATGGATTTCTTTTCTTGAGGATTGGAGTTAAGATTGTATGGACCCCTGTGTGGGCTTTTAGTTGTAATAATTGGCGACTATGTGTTGTGTTCTTGGATGGGACATCACTCAAGGTGGTATTGAGGCTGATGGTCATAATGACACTTTTCAGTAATGCATTTTAGTTTTCTCTATTTTGTATCTTGTGTTATGATTGATCATTATGTTGCATTCACGTGTTTCTGCCGCTGACGGGGTGTGACAGAAATGGTAATCAAAGCCAAGGTTATAGAGAACTAGGTGGTTTGGCCTAGACTATAACCTAAGAACCTGCATATAGTTGCGTCATATAATCTATGTGCGCAGTGTTCCGCTTCTACGTGCTTATGTGTTTCATGGTATATGGTACGAGTCAAGTCGTTCATTGAAATGTGTGAGCCTAATACTGAGTACGACTGGGAAAGGATACGATTATAAATACGGTGGCCAACGTAGTTATAAACGTATCACGACTCACGCATATTTAGTATTATCGTCCACACAAATCGGTGATTGACACCTTAGGATCGTATGATGCATGGTATAGTATATTAAGTTATCCTATATGTATTGACCGTTCCACCTACCTAACGTTGCCCATGTTCTCCCTCGTATAGATAATGCCACCAAGGATGACAACCCGAAGTGTTGGCCAATGGTATGTGCTTAATTACACATACCACTTTCCATTAAAAACGGACTTAAAAGACTAAAAACGTACAAAAAATACATTGTATTTGTATGTTTTGCTTTTGCTATTGTGCACGGTACGGATATCAAGAAAAGGAACAAAAAGAATTGCCAAAGCACAAATCCAAGCACACAAAATGGAAAGGACAAAGCCGAAGGTAATCCAACAGTGATAAGAAGATAGATACAACTTGAGCGGACCCCTTAAAATGCCAAAACCTCAAGTTGTATTACTAATATAACAAGACAAGGGTCAAAATTGCAAATAAGGCAAAGATTGCATTCAAGTTATACAACTTGAGGGGACCAAAGCTGCCTACTTCCCTAAAAGCCCTCTTTCCCGCCCAACAAAAACCCAGGACAACTTGGATGTCGTCCCATACCTGTTACTGCCAAAAACACCTCAACACCCTAGCCAAATATCATTATTTCAACCCTCTATACCAAACCCCCCCCCTCGTTGTATAAATGCACAAATGTTCGGCAATCCCTCACCCCTTTCTTAGTTATTCGATGGCTGTGATTGCCTCCAAAGAAGCACAAAAGAAATCAAAGGCTGGGATTTGCTTTAAGACTTACCTCACACAACAAGCACACTTGTCTTTGCTCTCTCCAAAGAAACACAAGCTGCAAGTCCAAGACTGAGGCTATAAATAGAGCCTTTTGTAAGCCTTTGAGGCATGTTAGTTTATGTTAATTTTTAGTTTTTAATCCTAGCTTAATTGTTAAGTCATTTACAGCTTTTACTTTCAGCTTTGTAACCTTTTAAGTTTTTAACGCAATTGGAGTTTTAAGTCAATTTAGACAAATCCAAGTGCAAAGTTTCTAAAACTGTGTTGTTTGTGTTCAAAAAGTCATCAGTTACAGTTACATTATAAGATGTTTTTCAGTAAGTCAACGATAAAAGTTAAAATAGTTATAAGAGTAAAATTACAAAAATTCACTCTTCAAAATATTTACCTTGCTATACGTTTATGGCTGATAAGCCAGTTCTGGATGGGCTTATGGAACTCTCACTAGCTTTGTTTTATACAAGCTTGAGTTGTGATTCTTGATTTAGCCCTCGTTTAGAGCAAGGGTGTTGTAAGATCTCTACTTTTTCTTACTTTACTTGTTTTACTGCAAAAAGTGCTTATATGTGATTATTTATTTACTTATGTTTCGCTTATTTATGCTTTATCTGTAAGTTTAGTGCTTATCTTGCATTAGTTTATACTGCTAGTATGTTAGCTCATTTATTAAAATCTTTAGTTTCGAGTTAACCACTAGCTAGGCTTCATTCCAGCTTATTTAAGTGCTATTCTGATTGAAATTTGCCTTAAAAGTGTTTTAATTTTGTTATTTGATAATTTGTTTTTTACCAGTATGTAAGAATAGATGTTTTTGAAAAGCTTTAGGGGGTATTTTCAACAATAGGCAGTACCTAACTTAGTGTTAGTACTGCTAGTTCACTTTTGGTACAGGTACTCATCCTTAAAAGCTACCAATCACTGACTCAATGTAGTACTATGTTGAGTTGTTCTACTGTTAGTATGGTAGTTCCAATTAGTACATCACGTTTTTTATTTCTGCTTGTTTATAGATTTCTTTAGCTTTTTAGAGTAGATTAAGCCTATTTTAGTTTACTGTCTTCAAGGTAGAACTTTATTTGCCTTTCAAAATAATTTGAAGAGTTATCTGTTTTAGTTTCTCTTACGCGTTTTATCATTTTAGTTTATTTAGTAGCTTATTCCTTTTACTAAGTGCTTATTAGGGGTAGTTAATTATCTGTTTTAGCTTATTTGCTTATTTCTTGCTTCTTTGTGTTTTATAAGCCTAGCAGTACTAACTTAAGCCTAGCAGTACTTGTTTTAGCTTATTTGCTCATTTCTTGCTTCATTGGACTAGCAGTACTAACCTTAAGCTAGCAGTACTAACTTAACGCTAGCAGTACTAACCCCAAGTTAGTACTGGTAGTTAAAACTGTTAGTACTGTTATTAGTACTGCCGAGTTTTTCTTGCTTAATTTAGCTTAATTGTTTTTTTTTGAATTTGCTTATTTAGAGTTAGTTTAGCTTATTTGGTTTACCTTAAGCTCATTTGAGCTTATTTGTGTCTTTGTGTAAAAGTTTTAAGTGTTTTTACCATTTCTAGCTTTTATTCTTGTTCCAGCTTATTTTCTTTGCTTATTTTTATGTGCATTTGCTTATCATTGTTAGAGTCCAATCATTCCTTGTCATTTTCAAACATCGATTATCAATTCGTCTTTCGATTTTCAATTCAAGCCTCGTTGGGACATAACGACCCGGAGACACCCTATACTACTTCCGGTTTAATTGGTCTCGCGGATTCTGATCCTTGTCGTGTATTAATATTTATTGGTATATAAATAGGGGTGAGAACGAGCGAGTCAAATTTTGGCGCCGCTGCCGGGGAGGCTGAAACGAATTTCGCTACGTATTGACAACTTGTGTTTGAATCTGTGAATATTTTCTTCTAGTTAAAAAAAAAAGTACAAAAATATTTTTTATTTTCTTTTATTAATATAATTATCATCTAAAAACAAAAGAAAAAACCAAAAATATAAAAACATTTTCCATAAAAAGAAATAAAATTCACAAATTGGTAAAAATACCAAAATATAATATTCTCAATTGAGGTATTATCATAATAACTTCCGGTGAACTTGTTGGTTCCCAACTCGAACAAAAGATTCAAAAACTTGCCATTTGTGTCTCTTACGACGTACGGCTCACCTTGAAAAGTTAAACAAAGCTATAAAGTGGGTTGTTCCTAGGAACTACGACCCGAAAGGAGAAATAAGCTTCGCGCTATTCCTACTCCTCCGCTCACCTGTGCGTTTATCTTTTTGAGAGCTACCGTGAAGTAAGTAGACTATTTGGGTTCAAGTTGTCTAGTTTTAGGTTCCTGTCCGTTTAAAATAGATTGTGAATAAACTAAAAAACCAAAAATACTCTTCTTGTTCTCTATTTTAGTGCATGCGCACTCGTTCTCAAGCTCGTCGTCTTCGACAACATCATCGACAACAACAACAAGTTCCTCCGAATCTTGTTGAACCTCCCAAAGATACGATGGCTGATAATCGAACTATGGCAGAATTGCTCCAGGCTCCCACCGAGGGATACGAGGATGCAATTGTTGTTCCTGAAATCGCAGCAGCAAATTTTGAGATAAAGCATGGGTTGCTAACTCTTGTCCAGAACAAGCAGTTCTTCGGACATGACAAAGAGGACCCACATGCCCACATCCGTTACTTCAATAAAATCACCTCTACTTTGAGATATCCTAATGTCCCGACCACATCAATTAAGTTGATGCTTTTTCCTTTCTCTCTCGAGGGGGCAGCCCGGATATGGCTTGAGAAAGAACCCCCTCGATCAATTCAGACATGGGATGACCTCGTTGCTAAATTCATCAATCAGTTTTTCCCACCTTCTAAAACGACAAATCTTCGGAACGAAATTACCAATTTCAAACAAAGATTTGATGAGTCGTTTAGTGAGGCTTGGGATCGATTCAAAGATCTTCTCCGAGCATGTCCACATCATGGATTCTCGGAGCTTCACCAACTTGATACATTTTACAATGCCTTAAATGTTAATGATCAAGACTCTTTGAACTCCGCCGCAGGTGGTAACTTTTTGGACAAAAGGCCCGCTGATTGCTCAAGCAAAAAAAATAGCAAAGAGAATAAACTAGAACAAGAATCAAAACTAGGAATGACAAAAACACGTTAAAACTTTAAACTAAGACACAAATAAGCTCAAATAAACTTAAGATAAGTTAAATAAGCTAAACTAACTCTAAATAAGCAAATATAAAAAGCAATTAAGCTAAATTTAACAAGATAAACACAACAGTACTAACAGTTTTAACTACCAGTACTAACTTGGAGTTAGTACTGCTAGGATAAAGTTAGTACTGTTAGGCTAACAAGACTTAAAGAATTAAATAAATAAGCAAACAAGCTAAAACAGAAGTTCACCTAACCTTAATAGGCACTTAGTAATTGGAATAGGCAACTAGAATAGACTAAAATGATAAATAAGCTAGAAAACTACAAACTGATACACTAGTGAAAATATTTTAAAAAGGAAAATAAGCTTTAATAAGCTTACCCCTAAAGAAAGTAAAGGAAAATGGTTTAATCTACTCTAAAAGGCCCAAAATCGGGGATCAATTACAAACCAAAAATCGGGTAATAATTCCAACCAAAATCGGGGTAATAATTTCTAATCAAGTACAAGTAGTACCAACCCAACCCCAATTAAGTCAACCCCGACTTTCCAGCTCCAGCTGACCCAAGCTCCAGTTCCACTACCACTAGGTGTGTCTAAGCCCGATTTTGATAACTACGTCAAAGCTAATGACGCGGTTATGCAAAATATGCAAAATCAAATGGCAAATATAACGGACTTAATCACCAAATTCGTGAATAGTAATACCGCTTCTACCATCGGGCTCGGTTCTCTTCCAAGCAACACCATGCTAACCCCCACCGAAGGTGATGTGAAAGCAATCTAAATCATAAGAAATATAATAAATTAATAATATAATGATGAGCCTTACTTCATTACTCAACACTTCTCTTTACCACTAAACCATGTAACTACTCTTTTATTTTTTGAACTTGCGTCTACTACACACTTCATTATTTTTACAATTCTATCAAACTTACTTCTCTAAGCTCTTCCTTGCTACACCCCTCAAGCTACTCCCCCCTCTACCCAGCACCTTATTTTCTTATCCTTATTCTTTTACTTCTACTCTCTTACTTCTCTCTTTTCTTTATACTTAATTCCTTTTTCTTTTTCACAACCACATCTTCTTATACTTCTCTCTCTCTTTTATTTTCTTTCTCATAACAATCACTCTCTCTAACTCACTCTCATCACTAACTAACAATATTACATCAATTTTCTCACTTATATGGAAGTGGAACACACTCATCTATATTTACATTCTTATTCTTACTTGTTAATCTTTTTCTCTCTGAAACGCACCTGGGAACTTACGTGCCACCCGAAGACATACTATTCTTAACACTACTCTCTCTTCTTTATGCTTACTAACTGGCCAACCTTACTCTCTACTCTCATAACCCCCTACATCTAACTTTTGAGCTTTACTCCTCTTCATACATTCTTTCTACCTCTCTAACCTCTAACAACCTATATTTTCTTCCTCTCATCACCTCATAACTACTCCCCCTTCTCTACCCTCTTATCTACTACCTCTCTTATATACCACTCTTCTTTTCTTACTCTTTTGTCTCTACTTATTTTACCTGACTATACTAATGTACCGGCAAATTTCAACTTGTACTCTCTTCAACCTCTACACTCTGATATACTCTTCAAACGAACTCTACATCACTTACCGCTCCTTGCTCATCACTTGTTTTATTCTAACACTAACTACCGAACCTTACTTTCATCTTCTTACTCATCTTATTCTTACATAACTATTCTCTTACTCTCATACAAACTTACTTCTCTTCTTCACACTCTAAGCAATCTACCTCCGTTCTTCTACTACCACTACTTTTACTCTCATTACTCTATACACACTCATTTTTCTACTCTCCACTCTATACCATCACTTCTCTTACTACACTATCTGCTAACTTCGTGAACTTTCTCTCAATCACTCTACTTTCTTAACTTACTCTCTCTTAACTTCCTTACTTTACATCATCAACGTCTTTCTTCTTCATACATCTCCACTACTTGTACTCAACTTACTCTACCTATTCTACACTAAACACACTAACTCCTAACACTTCTCTTCTGCTTTTCTACAGTCTCTTCCTCGATTACCCTTCTACTATTATCTTCTATCTTACTCTCAACTTCATGTTTTAACCTTTACACCCGAAACCCGCCAATTCACTAATCTTCTGCTCTCATCTTCTCTCTTACCGACCCATACACTTCTACTCTATCATATTCTTTTGTCACTCTTTTCTTCTTCTTTTACCTCTTCTTTCCTTCTCTATATAACTATCTTAATACTATACCCAACACCCCTATTAACTTCACTCTTCTATATCTCTTCTTACTCCATTAATGTTTAGCTTAACTATCTCTTTTACTACCACACACTCTCTTACTCATGATTCGTTTATCTTTGATCTTTCGATCAATCCATTTCCTCCTGCCGATAGGAGTGATTTTTATCATGAGGAGTTCGCCGTTGGAACAATTTTACCAAAACCATCAAAACAACCAAAATCGGGGGAACAATTTTAACCAAAATCGGGGTAATAATTTCAATCAAGGACAAGTTTACCAACCCCAGATTAATCAACCCCCGACTTTTCAAGCTCCAGTATACCAAGCTCCAGTTCCACCAGCACCGGGTGCGTCTAAGCCCGATTTTGATAACTACGCAAATCTAATGACGCGGTTATGCAAAATATGCAAAATCAAATGGTAAATATAACGGACCTGATCACCAAATTCATAAATAGTAATACCGCTTCTACTTCGGGCTCGGGTTCTCTTCCAAGCAACACCATTGCTAACCCGAAAGGTGATGTGAAAGCAATCACTACCCGAAGCGGTGTTTCCTATAATGGACCTCAAATTTCTTCTCTTCCTAAAGAGATGGAAAATGAACCCGAGGTGACAAAGGATACGGTGCAACCAAGCACCGAAAACATCCAACCTCCGGTGGTCCAAACTAATGAGCCCGTTGTAGCTTCAAAGACTAAACCAACATTACCTTATCCTTCAAGGGCCAACAAAGAGAAGCTTCGTGAAAAAGACGATCTTCTAGCTTCAAAATTTATGGAGATTTTTCAGAATCTCCATTTTGAGCTAAGTTTTGCGGACGCTCTCATACACATGCCCAAATTTGCACCAATGTTTTGAAAACTCCTCAATGACAAGGATAAGATAATTGAGTTGACAAAGACACCGGTAAACGAGAATTGCTTGGCGGTTATCCTAAAAAGTTTCCTGAGAAACTTGGAGACCCCGGTAGATTTCTTGTACCGTGTGATTTTTTGGAGATGAATGAATGCTTAGCCTTGGCCGATCTCGGTGTAAGCATCAACCTAATGCCTCTCTCCATTTGGAAAGAACTAAGTCTCCCAGCTTTGACCAAAACCCGAATGATTCTTGAACTTGCCGACCGAACGATTTCTACTCCAACTAGCATCGCCGAGGATGTTTTCGTGAAAGTTGGAACGTTTTTCTTTCCTGCCGATTTTTTGGTCGTTGATTACGTTGCCGATCCTCAGGCTCCCCTAATCTGACCTTTCTTGAGGACGGCACGTGCCTTAATAGATGTTCACGGTGAACTAATGACCCTTAGACATGATGACCAATCCGTGACCTTCA
>BQNB010131731.1:0-14730 GCA_026074375.1 Tanacetum coccineum | reverse complement strand
AACTTTATAAGCCCGCGTGACAAACGAGACTTATTTTATAAGCCGGCTTATTTTAAAAGCCCAAGCCTCAATAAGCCCCTGCAAGCCTCCATCCAAACACACCTTACATATTTACATACCATAATAAAAGCTAGTAACAAAATGACTAAACATATGTCAAATGTGGTCCAGAATCCATTTTGACACAAGGCCCATTCCAAATAGAACTCGGGACCCAAAGGCCAAGTGAAGTAGGGGTGAGCAGAAAAATCGAAAAAACCGAAACTGAACCAAATTAATAACCAAACAGAACTATAAATTCGGTTTTCGGGTTGGATATGGGTTTGGCAATATGAACCGTAATTATATAAATATATTTTTTATATATATAAAGACCATTAAAATTTATCCTAATATAAAAAACATTTTTTTATGCTTGAATTTTTTTTTTTTGCTAAATATCCATGTAATTTTTTTTTAATAAATGGTATAATTAGCGTTATTCGGGTCAACCCGAAAACAAAACCGAATTCAAATTCAGTTTTTAGTTCGGTTTTCAGGTTGACTAAAAAAAATAACCGATAACCGAACCGATCAACACCCCTAAGTGAAATAACATACCCTTTAGTCCGGTACTCACACAGCGAAATACCAACCAACCATTAATACATCATCATTATTCCTTCTACTCAACCCACCATACATACATACATTTGATAAACAACTGACATATCAAAACTACTGCAGACAAGAAAATAACATACCTCTTTATTTAACCAACACCAAAGTTAACCAATTTTACACCCGAGTTGAGCATCAACCTTAACCATCTCAGGCCTATATCGAGACTCACCTCCAATCTTAGGTAGGGCCCATGCCATATTTGAGATACTTTGAGCTGAGAATTCATCAAGAGCCTTCATAGCCATTTATGCAAGCGCACATATCTTTTTACACCGTGCAAATTGACTCCTCCGAGACCTGGTCATCGAAGTTTCATCCATAAGCCTAGTAATACGGTAGATTGCGGTCTCGAGGTTCAACGGACTTAAAGGTGATGGACACAAGCCTTATTCAACAGCTAGAATCGTGTCAGAAATGACCTCCAATACTTCATTTGGAGTTTGTGCTTTAACTAAAATATTCTTCAAACTGATTTCGTTCCTATGGTCAAGCAAGCCCACCTTGTGACAAGTTTCTTTCCCCGCATCTCCCACCACCCCCCACCCCCCCCCCCCCCACCGGTTCATCAAGATGTTCATCAAGTAACTCAGACCCATTATAGAGCTTAGAAGTATCGTTGCACCTCCTAATACACATCAAACAGGTAAAATAGCTAAAACTCACCCAGTGTCCAACTGGTTAAAAGAAAGGTTGCAAGTCTCAAATCAAGTTTTACCATTTATGGACCACATTACTATAGTTTAGAACCTAGAACTGTTGTATTTTGATATGGCATACCAGTATCCAAAGTTACATATAGGAAAACAATAAAAGTTTTACATCCACTTTCACTAACCTCATTACGATTGTGAGGCCTCCCAAATCAGGCTCACCGATGCTTACCCGCTAGCCTTTCCCTACGGTAGGGTGACACGCATCTTCTTATGATATAAGCTACATTAAAATAAATAAAAATAATTTCTATTATACACTACCTCTATTTACGGAAAGATTATGGTAAAAAAATATTACAGTGAACACTAACTCTATATTTAACAACATATGATTCTTTTTTATGCAATTTTTCATTCATTATTTTAACCATAATAGATAGTTTATTTAGTCACTGTGCTAAACAATGGCTCTCTACACTTGTTCTAATAGAAACGTACAAATTAAGGCTAACCTGCAAAAATACGGTACATCTACCTTAGAGAATGGCGTGTAGATCCCTTTGCCTTCTTGTACTTGTCAATGCCCTCTACTAAACAATATATAGCATGCGCCGCCCATTGCTTCTTCTTAAGGGCGCTCACATCACGCACGTACCACAGATAATATGGAGCCAAGTACCCGCGTGGTGCACATATTATAGTTCCTAAAGCAAAAAGAGCATAAGCCTGCTTCACGATATCCGTATTGAAACAATGAAAAGTACATTAACCGAGACCTGTACCAGCCTCTTTCCTTAGAGCATCAGCCTTTATACGGGGAGGCCTAACGATATGGTCAACGAGTCCTTAATCCAAAGCTTCCTGAGCATTGAACCGCTTAATTCGACTTAAGTCCTTGTGAACCTGCACATATGAGTATTTACCAATAAGAATCCAAAGTTTATGACATTCAACCAGCTGATTATTCCAATATCACATAAACAGTTTTCCAAAACATACATCCAAGAACGAAACACCAACTAAGAAATAAGAATATCTTAGCGAAAGGATTTTATGCTATACATGTTCCACAGGTTGACCCGTCTTCTGCGCCAACTCCTTGAATAGATAATCTCTAATTCTTAAAAGCTAGTTCACCTCATTTTGAATATCATCAGCCTGTACAACAAAGGACAAAAGGGTATATTAGACATATAAGGTATCCAATAACTGTAAACTATTCTTGTAAAGACTAAACTGTTCAGACCTGACCACAAGCTCCTCTAGTTGGTGACTCTAAAGCGATTCTTGAAAGAGGCATTGCAAATCGTTGACCCTTCAAAATTTCAATATAATGGAAAACAAAGATCAAAACACATTACGAACTGTAACCATGAATACCCACAATCAGCTGATATTTTCTTCACGATGTTTTGTATATTGGGTTTAAAAAAAAAGATGCATTACCTTTTCACCTGCTGCAAGAAGAAAGCCAACAAGATTATAGGCGTAACCGACACAGTAGTCAAGCTTTGCATCGTGTCATAGATGAGTAAGCTGCATTAGGAACATATCAAAACTTAAAATTTATGAAATTTTATTATTTTTCAAAGGTCTCACATCTCCACCGAGGCCGTTAATGTAGGAATTATCGACAGTGTCAAGGTACAACATAGTTGCCAGTATATGGTTACTAAATTCTTCATCTATATTTTGGCCAATAAAGATAACACGCTCACGATACTGCACCAAAGTTGATTATGAATATCAGAACCTAAACATGTATATGAATGATTGTTGAAAGTTATTGTAGTAGTTGCAAGCATTTTCCCATATATGAAACAACCAAGTATGAACAGCAAGTGATGAAGACAAAAACGCATTTCGCAAAAGTATCAGCAGGTGGTCTATTTACATGTTTATGTTGTGATAGTTGCTAACATTTTCTGGTAAAAGTATGAAAGGCAAGTGATGATAGTCAAGTAGCCCATCAATGTTTGCAACAGTGTGAGGGAAATGTAGGCCATGGGTTGGTGTAAGAGTTAATGTAGTTGTTTTAGCTTTATGATAAGCGGTATTAGTCCGTATAGGGTGTTTTATTATGGCTGCGGACAGTGATGTTTTTGGCATATGTCATTACACAGTATTTGTGACTTAACGACCATCAAATGGCCTAGTAGCAAGGCACTTGTCCTCCTTACAAGGGTTCAAACGTCACATTTGGGGTGCCCATGGAAGACAAGAGTTAGAAACGGTCATAGGATACCCCTTACAAGGGGGCGGAGTCACAAAGTTATGGTCAAGGGGGCAAACATTGATAATTTTTACAAACTACACTAACGGCCGTTACAAACTTAAAAGCTATTGGGTTGAACATAGTTGATCTATTTTTAGAGAGAGATGTTACAAACTTGGAGCATTTGCTACACAAAATATTCAGGCAAACTCATTATTTGGTGCATCTGTAACTTGGTAGCGAAATGAAGTAGATACGTATTCCAATTCCAAAGATTGCGGAGATGGTCCCTATTTTCAAGTTTCCGTTGCAAATTTGGTCCCCGGGCCGGGACCAAACCTGCAATTTGGCCAAACCATAAGGAATGGCTCAAACTTGTTAAGGCTCAACTCGTTTCGAGATTTTACCAAGCCAATCTCGAATAGCTCATGAGTAGAATCATGTTGCTTGAAGTCACTACAGGAATAGAGACTTTTATGCCAATATGATCCCACTTGACAAATAGTAAAAAATGGATGCTCCATTGTTTCTTGTGACGAAACATAGCTTGACATTATGATAGATGAAGACAAGTTTTCTGGTTATTACCCTCATCTGACATAAAGACACTCCAGTGAAGCACCCATACATTTTGAGTAGAAGATGAGCATTCTACTAAGACAACTAAG
Organism: Tanacetum coccineum; assembly: GCA_026074375.1. NCBI lineage: Eukaryota > Viridiplantae > Streptophyta > Magnoliopsida > Asterales > Asteraceae > Tanacetum > Tanacetum coccineum. Next base: position 10,531 of record BQNB010131731.1, on the reverse strand, counting down.
CTAAATAGTGAAGATAGTGTTAATGAAGTGAAAGACATATATCCAGACAAAAAAGTTGGTCATTTTTTAAGTTTGTGAAAATCCCATTCTGTTTGTTGAGAATGAGTGACCAATGATTCATTCGACTATTACGAAAAAGTTGGTCATTTTTTAAGTTTGTGAAAATCCCATTCTGTTTGTTGAGAATGAGTGACCAATGATTCATTCGACTAGTATAGAAGTTGGTGAACAAACACAAGAACAAGAAGTTCCTCTAGAAACCTCCAGGGAGGACAGCAAAACGACGCTTTGTTCCCATTGTTTGTGTTGTTGTTGGTTTGAGGAATGAGTGGACAATGAGATTCATTGCGACTAGTATATGAAGGTTGGGATGAGCGCAAACTCAAGATACATAGAGAATAGTGTTCCTCTAGAAACTCATGGTACTGTAGGTCAGCGCTTCAAAACGACTCTTTGTAATGCGAAGTTGATGATCGCTGACAAAGCAGACAAAGAAGTTGGTGAAGACAGACACAAGAACAAGAAGTTGGTGAACAGAAACAAGAACAACAAAGCTGCTGCACAAACCTTCAGGTGTGAGATCAGACACCTCGCTTTCTAAAGCGAGGCCGATGCTGTATGATATCGACGGCAAACGTCAAGTAGTGGCAAGGGACCAAGTTATTGGTGTGAGAATGTCGTGAGTGAAAGATGAGTACGGTCATGTCTTCCTAGTCATACGATCGGCCAAGTTATTTAATTTAACATATAAAGTCGAACAAACATAAACCTTTAGCTGTAATTATCGATTGTTTGCTGTTTAGTATTCATTGTGATGCAGCGCCCTTTTTAGATCAATAAAACTACTTCGCTAATGCGTGTAAACATTAGTCACATAGAAAGGGATTCGCTCGCCGCGGTACGGGATCGTGGTTCGCTATTTCTTAAAATCATGGTACGACGGGGGGTTAGGCTATGTTCGGTTCGATTTGGTGTCGAGTTGTACCATATATTGTTCGGTTCGGTGTAACAATTACTTTGGTATCGGTCGTTACACTAATACTTAATATTGTCTTAAGTTCATATAATTTTTACAAATTTGACAGATGTCATTACTTATAATTATAGAACTTTCAATGATGCCCGCATGATCTTTAGATCAACCGCCATGTCTCTCGTATTAAACCAAAGATTGTTTCGAGAATGATTCATTCGACTAGTACAGAAGTTGGTGAACAAACACAAGAACAAGAAGTTCCTCTAGAAACCTCCAGGGAGGACAACAAAATTACGCTTTGTAAAGCAGCTGATGATCCGACAAGCACAGAAGTTGGTGAACAGACCCAAGAACAAGAAGTTGGTGAACAGAAACAAGAACAAGAAGCTGCTGCACAAACCTTCAAGGAGGAGACAGACACCTCGCCTTATAAAGCCGAGGTTGATGCTGATGATTCGACGGCCAAAGAACAAGTAGCTGGCAAGGACCAAGATATTGGTGCAGAAGTCTTGAGTGAAGGAAGAGACGGCTCATCTTCCAGCAACGATCGGCTAAGTTATTTAATTTAACAAATAAAGTCGAACAAACATAAACCTTTAGCTGTAATTATCGTTTAGCTAGCAACATGTGATGCCACTTTAACATTAAAACTACTCCAAATGCGTAAACTGTTGCTATTCGGTAGTATTTATATGATAGCCTTCTACAGAGCTCAACCAATATATGTGAATGTCTCTTAAACTTATAAAAGCATGTTAGCGTCTCTTAATTGCACCTTGCATTTAAAATAGCGCAACTGTTATATTCATGCCCGGATGATGCAACATAAGCACGAGGATTACGAGTGTTTGTACGAGTTTGTCATATAAGCATGAGGATGTAACATGGAACTCTACATGAAATCAAAACCGAAATACGAGCAGTTCCTCGCTTACCCATTGTGAAATATTTTGTCAAGTACACTTCTATTTTCTTATAGTGAATCACTTCTCTTTCCTATCAAAAATACATATTAGCTTACCGGCTGGTATTGCAGATCATTTGTAAACATTATTTCCTATGTAAAATGCAATCAACAAAAGTTAAATTCTCAAATATCATCTTATTTGTCTGACTTTCTATACTTGCTTTTAAAAATCCAAAGGAGAAAGGATTCACGTCTTGTGTACAAAGAAGAGAGATGGAGGTTTATCTAAATTCATCGTGCTGTCTGCCTAATCTTGATCATTCGTTTCAGTGTTGCTAACCAGAAGCTGCACTCGTCCCAATCACTTGTCGTGAGAACAGTCTGTATTGACAACCAAAAAGTCAACTCCAGCCACATATAGACTCGATTACTTGACTCATTAGTGTAATTGTTTAAAAAATGGTCAGGTCCATAATGGTGTTTAAAAGGGGTATTTTATTGGTTGGGGGGGTTTGGTTTGTTTTTTTTACTGTTCAATACTTCTGTAGGAAAACCTTGAGTGATTACCAGGCACATTGGATACATCGGCTGTTTGTACTGTTGGTCTGTACTGTTGGTGCGGCTGGTGTAGGAAAGGGTGGTTGAGCTTGACCTGATGTAGTTCTTTCCAGTTCTGCATTACTACTAGGAATGAATCACCTCATCTGTGGGGTAGGCCCCACATCCTGTGACATCTTCGGCCTGGGAGTGGGAACCATTGGAGATGGAACAGGGGGGAAGTGAGCTCGACATTGGTGGTCCAACTTTGAAACTAGCATTAGCATACACCTGAGACATAGTACAGTACACAATACAATTTTAGCAGCAAATTCCTAAAAATTAATAGACAAATACTAGAGGTTTAGAAATGGGCCACCAGTGATATAATATTGGGAGTTACTGAACTTTCGATAAGTAAATAGCGTGTCAAATAAAAGTAAAAATATTGAATTTTTTTCGATAATGATATAATATTAGGAGTTAATTGACATAAGAGGTTTTACGCATTACAATACACTTTTGGCACTTTTCAACCCATTTGACACCTTTCCCACCAAGCCTATTTTTCGTAAATTTACCCCTTGGACCCTTGTGACATGAATTATAACCTAAATTGACCTATTCATAACTCATAAGTAGATGGGTCAAACTTTTTGTCACTATATAAAGAACAATCATATAAAGAAGATTTAAAGATACTCACAGGATATAACTGAGACCCCAAGCTAGGGGCCTGCTGGTATAGGTGTTTGTAGATAGCTTGGAGTTTGTTGATACTTTTGACGACGATATGCAGCATCATCATGTGAAGTTGTAACATACCATCAATAGAAACAAACAAGCACAGATGAGGGAAGTTGCCCATCATTCCGAAATATACCGTATGATCTCCATGTAATTTACACTCGTACAAGATGCATATATTAGGTAACTGTGGCAATTTGATTTATGATTTATCTCTAAAGGTAAAACAGATTATAGATGAAAGAAAAAGTTAATGTGTAAACTTGCTTAATCATTTGATTCAGAAAAAATGGATTGATATTATAATAAAGAACCTTTCGTAATCACATCGGCTTTCACCCTGACAAAAACAGGACAACACCAGACTAAACCAGCACCCAAGGGAAACTAACAACAATCTGGCTCTCTAACAGCTCTAGAACTGAGAACCAGGCCAAATTTGGCCTCTTTAGTTTAGTTAGGTTTAGTTAGTATGGGCCGATTCTTACAGACACAGAGAGATGAAATTAAATATAACAGCAATACCTGTTTATCCTTCTTGTGGGTAGTACGCCGTACACTCCCTCCCGCGTCTTGACATGGAATTCGAATCTAGCATGAGTTCACTCTTGCAGCAAATCGCAGCGAGCACAAAGATTCACCAATGGATGAAGGATCGGGAGACACCGTCACAAACATTAGGATTTTGCTATCTCCGCCCAAACAAGGCTGCAAACACACCAAAAATTAATACAAAGGTCAAAAACTACTAATGGTATACTCCAAATTAATATGCAGTTTTGAGACTTCTATTGAATCAAGTAGTCACAAAGTGGAAAACAAACTGATGTCAAAGGTAAAATAGTCATTGCATATTTTAATAATCTAATTAACTATTTGGTTTCACTTTAAGAAATAACAAGGTGTTCTCGAACCTGTAGAAGAAGAAGCGTTAGCTTGGAGTTCCTAAAGGGGATATGATCACCTTTATTTGACAACACATAAATAACCTCACCCAACGCACTCAAACTCTTGTTGATGGCCTGATAATATAACAAAGACAAGATATTTAAGACACTTTCTAGTTATGAGATGTAGAAGTAACCCTGTGAAAATTATTACAAACCTGTGTTTCCTTAAGTCTTTCACCAGTGGCCTCACTTCTAGAGAGTCTTTCTGAACCAGCCAAATCAATCAGGTTCAACACACCTTGTACTTGTTGTTCCGCGCTCTATTAAAAAAACAAGAGATGAGTCAAAATGGTTTGACTTATGATAACTTGCATTTACTGAACTTTATGAAAGTTACCTCATTTACACCGTCGATTCTTAGTATGAAAACAAAATGGCTCCGAGAAGACTGTTCATTCATACTAGTAGTTCCAGCCCTGGACCAAGATAAAAATACATATAATGGTGAAAACTTGCACATAATCTACATAAATATACTGGATAATTCTGTAAACCTGCTCATATAATTATTACAAAAAATCCCGAAAACCTGCTTATATATATATATAAAGTAATTAGTTTTGCAATAAAACCATTATTTGACACCTAAACTCGTAAAACCATTTTATGCAAAGCTTGGTTATTGCAATCATATTTAACACATGTCTACTTATTATCACTTTAACAACTAATTATCCGTCAACAACATTTAGGATACTTTAGAGAGTTATTTGAAAAACTATATACCTGTTTTGGGCAGCCCTTTAAAGAAGATGTGAAACTTGTCCTATGTCGCATACATCAACAATGGAAAGATCCGAAATATATGTTTTTCCTTCTGCATCATGACTGATCTGTTGTTCCATTCGTCCCCTACTCCTCTGATTACTCGATTCTCCAACATAGAATCCCATAATACATCAGCAGTGTATGACAGAAAGATTGGGACAAAAACTAGTAGCAGAAAGATACACAAATATAGATAAAAGAAACTGAATATTATTGATTGATTTGTTTACAGATTCTTAACCTATATATACTAGATGAATCAGTGTCTTCTCAAAGAGGAAAACCGATTCTATATAACTAAATGACACAACTAATCTAAACGTTATAACCCTATACTAAACGGTTTATACAGTTACCTTTTGGACCCAGCCCAAATACAATTTCGGTTTACAGACTTTACATAAAACATAATATAAATATATACTAATAGGCCCTCAAACTACTGATATATATCATTAGTTCCAACATGATCTTATATTCCGGTTGCTGCTTCCTTCTTTCTTTTGATGCCAACAGATATTGAATGTTTTCATTGTAAATTTCTAGCACACAAGCCTGAAAATTAAAAAAAACAATGACTAAATATGTATTGGGCCAGTAGAAAGAAGAAGGTATCAAAGGAATAGATCATACCTGCATCTTGTATTTCCAGCCTTGAGCGGCAAGGGCCTGGCTTGTTTGAAAAATTTGTTCCAGAGAACGTGGAATCAACCCCTTTTGAAAAGGAGGGTTCGGCTCTAACCAATCATAGTATAACTCTTTCCACAGAAACGGTTTGACCATATGCGAATATGAAAAAACCTGCAAATATAAAATATTTTTTTAAGTTCATTTTATAGATTTACAAAACGGGAAAACATATTGGATTTCACATCACAATCCAACTTCTAAGAAACACGAAAACTTATTGGTTCATAATAGAAACAATGTATGTTATTAACCTAAATTCTAGAAATAAACGCATAAAAATAACTACCTTTTGCCATCAAGCGTGCCACTGAACTAGCTCTGATATTTTCAGTGAAAAAACATCCTTCTTGTGAAGATGGTGATCAAAACACGTGTCAAAAGCCAAAACAGTCTTTTGGCCTGCAGAGTTTCAACATGTAAGAACCGCGGATTCTATTAATTCAATCATTCATAAAGAGATAGAAACCATACCACTTTTCAATTACTTCAATCCTGTCCTGCAAGTCAAGGGACTTGGGTACGATTTTTGAGCGGCGGATTCTATATCACCTCATAAGGAAGCATGGGCTTACTCGAACAAACACTCGTACTATTTTTTAGACTCCACTTTTTTGTTATGAGTTCCTTTCTCAATTTTTCGGGCCTCTGTCAGTTTATTTGTTAATTCACGGACTTTTTCCTTCTTAGCAGTCTATTTTTTAAAGGAGCTTGTTAACACACACAAAACAATAAAATTAAATTTAAACCTTAATATGAGTTTATATCTTAATTCACTCTTTCAACTAACTAAGTTGCACATGAAAACGTTTTTTAAAGCTGATTATTTATAATTTACAATTTACTCAATTGTTGTTGTTTTATCTGGTACATTTAGCTTGATTCTCGTTGCTTTCAAAGAGTTTTGAGCTAAAACTATAGCCGTAATCCGATATAAATGGAAGCAAACCCATAAAATGGGAGGCCTTTAAGTAAGTTTCCATAAATGGGTAGCCCTATAAAGTAAGTTTCCCATAATTGGGTGGCCTATAAGTAAGTTTTTGATTTAATATGGGTTGCCTATAAGTAAGTTTGATAAACGGGTGGCGCTTACAGTAAAAAAGTTTAATAGTTGGGTGGCCTCCGAACCATAATCCCTTAAAATTACAAAAAAGTTGTCTTGGACATGAACATGTTATCGAAGCTAACTTTTTATTGAAACTTCAACTAATTCACATATGATATCAACCGCATGATATATGTTATTGTTAAACATTCTGAACCATTTGAAGTGTTAGATATAAATCCGATAATTATACCTTCTGTAGAGCGCGTGCAGCCTCCCTCTCAAGATCCCTTTTCTGTTTTTCTTCGTTCTCAAGCTCAAGCTTTCCTATCCTGCTCCTCACCCTGAAACTTATAATATACTGCAAATGAGACACAACAACAACCAACCACCATACCCAATCCCCCATTCCCACCAAGGGCAGGGTATTGGGGGAGGTTAGGGAGAGGTGGGTTTTTTTAACTAGTACTTTAAAATAGACATGATTAAAGTGTACCTGTTTTGATCTTTCAGGTCATAAATAAGCCGTTGCACTTTACCCCAGTCGGTTTTCTCTAAACGCTCCAACTTTTTTGTTAGCGGTTAGAATCAATCTTCTTAGAACTCTTTCTTCTTTTTCAAATGACAGACTTTGTCGTTTAACTCTTCATTCTTCTTTTTCAGAGACAAATTCTGGGCCGCTAGCTCTTTTTTCCTTCTGAAAAACCATTTTATTACAAAATTGTCACTTGTTTAACATTAAATGGTACACTGCACATTCAATCAGAAGAAGAGGCATGAAAATGAGCACAAGTTGATCCAATGAGCTAAATATCCTGATTTTGTAAGGCCAGTGTGTTTTTCAATGAGACATGATTTTGAGCTTGTGTTTTGTTACAAACTAACATACAAATAAAATCTTACCAGCGACTATAGCGATCACAAACAACCCATTTGCTAGTTTTACAAAGCATTTACAGTGTACTTTAAATCGTGGAGCTTGTGTTAGTTACATCATCTCATTACAAATTAATCTACAAACAGCTCTAACAACAACTAACCTATAAAAAAACAACTGATATGAGAATGTTGATAGAGACCGACTGATTTTTGTTTCATGTTTGAACCAACTACAAATGAAATTTAGTGTACCAGAAGAGACAGAACTTTCACACACTCTGAGCATTTGCAAATTTTCCTGCATCTTGGGGCATGTCCATGTAGAATTTTTTTTTCTTGGGAACTGTTTCCTCGTACTTATTCTTCAAGCAAGAGAACCCATATTTTAGCACACATTTATCGTTTGAACACTCAATTGCATCGGTTTCAGGGTGTTTGTGTCGGCACTAATGGCAACTAATGAGCTCTACCTCCTTCTTCCTACCCCGGCTACTTGTCTTCTTCTTCTCCGACGTCTTCGTTTTCTTCTCGGGCGGCGTCTTCTTCTCGGGCGTCGTCTTCTTTTTATTCCTACCCATGGATGGAGTAGACACTAGAAGAAAAAGTGACCAAAAATTACAATAAGTACATCATCAATTACAAAATAACAAGTTTACTATATTATTATTACTCTTAAAATCATATAGTTAATATGTTTTAAAATACATACAAAACTGATTCTAACCTAATCTATCACCATCTAATCGAATCGAATGCCTTTTCAAAATCGACCTTAAAAATTAGAGTTTTCTTCTTCTTTTTGGTACACCACTAGAGAATCTCATTAAGAATAAACGGACCATCTAACATTTGTCTTTCGGCGATAAACGCAGAGTGCACTTCATTAACAATGTCCCCCAAAACATTAACAAGCCGGTTAGACAAAATCTTAGCAATGATCTTGTAGATACTTCCAATGAGGCTAATAGGTTATATATAGACTTAATCCAAAATCTTTCCATTTGCTATTTGGATTGTTCGGTTATCAAAATAATGATATATTATTTTAAGAGTGAATTACATAAATCGTCCTTGTGGTTTGCCGGATCCTACATTTTTGGTTCTTGTGTTTTTTTTCATCGGGTTTGGTCCTTGTGGTTTTGATCCATTGCGGGTTTGGTCCCTTGACCAATATTTTTTTAGTTTGACCAAGGGACCAAACCCGCAATGGATCAAAACCATAAGGACTAAACCCGGTGAAAAAAACCACAGGGACCAAAAATGTAGGATTCGGCAAACCACAAGGACGATTTATTTAATTCACTCTTATTTTAAATTTATTCTTACTTATATTTGTTGTTAGCCCTAAAATATGTTGACTAATTCGGAATTACATTCATCGGTTTATTCGGATTTTTTGATTTTTCTGCTCACCCTTAGAAATTAGGGTTTTCTATCAAGCCCATTTGTCAATGTTAAGACTTAAGATAAATAAATGGACTAAAAGGTGTTTTGGGCCAGTTTATATTTGTCAATTTGACTACGGGTGTTGATCGGTTCGATTATCATTTTTTTGGTCAAATCAAAAATCGAACTGAACTGGATTTAAACTCGGTTTGGTTTTCGAGTTGACCCAAACAACCTGTATTACACCATTTATTTTTAAAAAGGTTACATAAATATTTAGCAAAAAAATATTTATTTTATATATAAAATGTATATTAGCATAAGCAACATGATTAATTTGAAGATTAAAAGAAGAAAGGTGACTATTAGGGGTGCCAATTTTTGACACGATACGATAAACGACAAGAACCCGACACGAAGTTAAACAGGTTTAGGTTGAGGATAAACAGGTTTAATTTGGGTCAAAAACATGTCAATCCGTATAACCCGTTTAATAAATGAGTCATGTTTGGGTTGAGTAACTATTAAAAAGGTCAACACGTGAACCCATTTAAGTGTATATAGCCTCTAAAAATAAAATATATAACTTGAATTAAATGTTGAATTTGAATTAGATGTATACTATTATGTAGTTAATAAGAGTGAATTATGATTATAACTTATATATCATGGAAATTGTCGCCTAATTATTTGTATGCTATGATTATCCTTTTCACATCCTTATATCATTTTTTGTATTTAAATTAGTTAAATCGACAAACCACTAACCTTATTCACCGCTCGACATATTTACTTAAACAGGTTAAACGGGTCACAAACGGTTTACACGTGTTACACAAGTCTGGGTTAGGGTTGAGTTTCTTGACACGATTAATAAATGGGTCGTGTTTGGGTACATGTTATAATAACACGCCAACCCGAACAGGTCAATCTGAACACGACTCGATTGCCACCCCTAGTAATAGCAAAAAAAAAACTTTAATAACATCAAAATAATAATAATAATAATTAGTAAGCTAGACATAATAACGAGATAAAAATAGAAGAGACAAAGAAAGACATGACCTGGATAAAGCTAAGGAATAAAGTGTAAATAAAATTTTCAAATCTTAACTCTTTGTTAAAACTAGTTTAAAAAAGGAAAGGTTTACAACTTTTTTTTGACTAAAAGCTATTTATGAAAAATTTAAAGGTTAAAACTATCTATCTAAAATTTATTAAAAAATAGAAAGTTTATAACTTTTTTTTGACTAAAAGTTGTTTACAAAATTTAAAGATTAAAAATTTTTAACTAAAATTTATTAAAAAGTTATAGAAACTACTAGATCTACTTTAAAAAGTAATTTAATAGCTAAAAATTAAAATGTTAAAAATTGGTTGAGTATTGTGAATGAACTCAATACTTTGAAAAATAAAGGTATCAACTTACTCAACTTTTTGTATGTTAAATTGGGAAATGGTGATAAAACTGCTTTCTGGGAGGATCGTTGGATTGAAGGTTCGGCTCTTAAAACTAGGTATCCGCGTTTATTCAACCTCGAGACCTGCAAATCTATTACGGTTAGTATGTGTTAGGAAAAATATTGTAAACAGACTTAATACTGTTAGTATTAAAGTTAAGTCTGTTAGTTCAAGTTAGTACTGATAGA
>BQNB010131730.1:0-18737 GCA_026074375.1 Tanacetum coccineum | reverse complement strand
CTGCAGCATCACCTTGACCTTCTGTCACAGTGATTTGGGGATGCGGAGTAGGTCCGTTTTGGATTGATCTCTAAATTAACTTTCCAAGATGTTTCCCACGAATGTACCTCTCTATACGAAAATTCCACGATTCGTAGTCACTTTCTACCAACATGGGAGGACGATTGTCCGTACCCGCTGCACTTGATTCTTTATCAGTTGACATTTTGATGTAAGTATGATATGAATGAACGGATCTCAAGTGATTGTTGTTATGTTTGATTTGTGTTTAGGTTTGTTGTTGTGTGATAATTAAGTTCGGTTCACTCAAAGAATAACTAGTTCGGTTTTCCTTGTTTTGTGCTAATTCGTTTGTAACTAGTTTTACTAGTTCGGTTGCTCTTTGAATTTGACTCGTTCGGTTCCCTCATTCGGTTGATAAAGATTGGAACACGTTCGGTTGTAGTAGAGAATGACTACTTCTGTTCAAGAAGGATTTGCTAGTTCGGCTCAAACTAGAATTACACGTGTTCTGTTCCTTCACACAAATAACTCGTTCGGTTCCCTTTCTCACCTGAATAAGCTCGCAAAAAAGAATCTTGAATAAGCTCTTAATCGCCACACGAGCCACATATAACCTGTAATACTTCGAGAAGTAGCTACAAGGATATGTGATTAGCACAATACTGACAAGTATATCACGATCCAACCACGAAAAAAGATCAAGACTTTTTTTTTGTTGATATTCGAACCAAAAAAAAGATATCACAATCCAATCCACAAAACAAGATCAATACTCGGTTTTCTTCTTTTTTTTATTTTTGAACCACCAAAAAAAATCGCCGAATCCTTGATTGCTAACGAGATGGTTATTATGATATTAGATCTAAACATAAACCATCTATGAATCAAGAATGAAAGCAAACACAAAAAAAACCGGATCCCACTTTATTTATTATTTTCGAATAAAAAAATAGAAACACAAACCAAATCAATTCATCAATCTTGAAAGACTCTTGATACCAATTGTAGGTTCCATGATCATTCAATCATAATCTTTAACAATGATATGTAGAATCAAGAGATTAAATTAAACAAGGATTGATTGAAAAATTGAAAGATGTTTTTGGTGGCTAGATACAAAAATAAAACCCTAATGAATATTGACTAGCTAACCTAAAGATGAGAAAAACATAGAGTATTTATACTCTAAAGGGGATCGGCCTAGGAGGCCTTTGTGGGCTTTATCTGGGCTTTTTGCATCTTGGCCCGTTTACATCATTAAAACATTACAATTAATTAACTAACTAACGAGCTATGAAACGCCAATTTTCTTCAAGACCGAGCTTCACTTGTTAGACTGTGAAATTGTGTTTCTAACACAACACATGGTAGAGGATTAAGGTACTCATCAAACATCGGCTGAAACAATATTTCCCAGTCATTCTTTGTTGGTGGGACATACGGAGTTGAAGAAGGAATGTTGCACGAGTCCTGAACTGATTGTTCCAGGAGTCATAAGTTTAGGCCCGGGTCTTAAACTGAATTGTTCAGAAGCCATTGCTGTCACCTCATCAAAATCAACATGGATAGTTTCAATAATCATTCGGGTCCTTTTGTTGTAGATTCATAATGCTTTCTTCGCGAGAGCATAACCAAAGAAAGATTCCTATATAAGCTTTTGGTTTCAACTTACCAAGGTCTTCACTGTCATTAGTGGGATAGAAGAGAGCACCAAAGACATGGAGATAAGATAAGTTAGGTTTTTGATCATGAAGAAGTTCATACGGTGTTTTGTTGTGACATTTTTAGATTAATTATCGGTTTTGTGTATAACAAGCTATCGCGACTGCTTCTGCCCAAAGAAATAGTGAGCTTTTGAAAAGATCAACATGGTGCAGGCAGCTTCCACTAACATACGGTTTTGTTTTTCGACAACGCCATTTTGTTGTGGACTGCGAGCAACTGATGTTTGATGTGAGATTCCGACTTCTTCATAGTAAGCCCTCAGTGTTTGATTGACGAATTTGGTGCCATTATTAGTCCTGATGTTATGAACGGTTGCATTCTGGCGAATTTGGATCATTTTTAGGAATTTAATTACGAACTCTGGAACTTCATCCTTTGAACGTAGAAATTTTACCCATGTAAACCGAGAAAAATCATCAATGATAACCAGTATATATTTTCTCCCATTGATACTTTGAACCCTTATCGGCCCGCAAAGATCCATATGCAGTAGATATAGTTTTTCTTGAATGGAGTCTTTAGCTTTAGGTTTGTGGGAGTGTTTCTTGCTTTTACCAAGAGTACAGGCAGAGCACAAAATGGTCCTTTTGATATTTTAGTTTTGCAAGACCTCAGACTAGACCATGTTTGGCAAGAGAAGTGATATACTCGAAGTTTAAATGAGATAGTCTTTGATGCCACAACCAAGACTTGGTCTTTGAGGCCTTAGACAAGAGACATATAGGAGAGGAGAGCAACAAATTATCCATAGATAAAGTGTATAAATTTGAACCCTTAGATCCCTTGAGTAGATCAACACCGTCTAACTCATGAATGAAATAGGTGTGTTTGCGAAAAGCTACCTCGAGATCGAAATTACAAAATTGACCCACGGAGAATAAGTTACCTAACCCTTCCACATAATAAACCCAAGATATTGTAACATTTCCCATTTGAGAGTCTATATAACCCATTATCTTAGCAATGTGATCATTCCCAAATCTGACGGTACCCAAAAATTTACTGACGAAGTTGATGAGTTGAGAATAATTTCCGGTCATATGCTTTGAGTAGCCAGAGTCCAAATACCAGAGAACAATTTGGACAACCTACAATCGTTAAGAGAAGAAGATAGAACATCAGAAATAGTGGATCTCCAAGATTGTTTAGGTTCCTTAGAGTTAGAAGTTTTAGATTATACAATCTTAACTTTCCTACTGGAACCTACAGATCTTGTTGCTTGGTCTCCTGTTGTAAACTAAGATACCTTGAGTTGGTGTAGCTACTGATTTGGTAGAGGTTTCCTTAGTAGGCAGTACTTTAGTGGAGGTAATCCTAGTTAAAGGGCACTTATTTCCATCTATAGTGAAGGTCCTACATGCAAGTTTCTAACTATATCCAATTTCACTAAACACCTTACCCGTAGGTTACCATACTTTTCTCATTTTATTCCTTTTAGATTTAGATTTTGAACGCACATTCACATCATTCACATAATCCATAATACACATATCATGATTAGCATCAAACAAACATTTGTTACAGATAGCACAAATAGATTCAAACTTAGCATTTCTCACAGAATGCTTAACAAGTGCATTACTGACAGGTTCAGAAACAGGGGGGGGGGGGGGTGGGGGGCGGTTCTTGAAAACAAAATTCATCTTATTCAAACTAGATTTAACTTTTCTAGAGTAGTCTTCTACTTTATTCTTCTGATTGCTACTTGGTGGTCGTGTGATCCCATTATTCTTTGTATTGCCTGAAGGCTTTGATCCACTAGCACTAGTAGTAGGTTTTACTCTTGTAGAAGTCAACAAAGGCTTGTTAGAATCTTTGGTTTTAAAAGAAACATAGGCTTGGTAAAGTTTTTCGGTAAAGAGTATAGGTTCAGCAAAACTAACACTCTTATTGGATCCTTGTTCATCGTTGGTGACAACCACAAACATACTACACTAGGTTAAAGGGAGAGAATAGTGCAAGTATTAAGAGAACATAGAGTATACCAATTCATGAACGAGTTTTGGTATACAATGCAAACAGATCTAATAGAGGTTTACTAGGATTCTGTGTTCTAGCGCGTTCTACAAATCTATAAAGAGTGTCAGTATTTTCTATAGTCTTTTCAATAAAAACCTCATGGGCATCCCTATTGTTCTTAAGTCTATGAGAAATAGATTCTATGTCAAGCTTGAACATTCCTGTAACAATGGTGGCAACTAAGAGGTTTTGAAACAATAGTAACGATAGAGTACAAATTTTCCCTTATAGAGGTATTCTACTTAATTCATTTTTTTTTTTTTTTTTTTTTTTTTTTTTTTTTTTTTTTTTTTTTTTTTTTTTTTTACATTTTTTATTTTATTTGCATGTTGTAATAACAAAAACCTTTCTTAAGTATGAGCATTTTAAATCATGAATTATTCAAAAAACCCGACTTTGCATTAATTTGAAGAATTAAGAGTCACATGTTGCGTATGATTGAACACGAGTCTTCTAATTGAGTCAAATTGGTCTTTGTAAATTGATTTCAAATGCTTCGAATCTTTTTTTTAAAATTTTTTCATTTCCCCAAGTAATTTTCCCACACTATGCACCAAAAAATGTTTATCGATTCAATCTCAACAATGTCCTTTCTTTACATATTTTTCACACTATCTATTCCAACTCAAGATTTAATCATATCCTTCAACTTTCTTAAGACCCGAGTCCTTTCTGTGACTGACCTTCAATACATTAATTCAATAAATGATTAAATGTAGGATCTTTTCATTATCAACGGAAAATTGTACTTTTGAAAAACTTCTATGAGATTGAGTTGTTTTAAACTCCCAAAGAAATGCAATGCTTTTCAAGTGTTGAATAACTTTTCAAAAGTTTATCGTAAACATCTTTTTCAATCAAATCTTTCTTTTTGAGAAGCTTAGTCTCAAGTTCCAGACACTTATTGCAATCATTCACACATGACCTTTTCACATCAAGACTATCCACAGAATTCACAGCAATATGCACAATTTCTTGAGACATGATTTGTTTCAGGAGTTGATCATTATCAATGCTAAGATGTTTGATTTGAATTTCAAAAGCTTTTTTTTCTACAGAACACTGATTAACAGCCGCTTCCATTTGGTTAAAAATAGTTTGAACTTCAGTAATTTCAGCTAAAAGAGTTTTATCAAATGCATTAAATGTATCTTTTAAAACTTTTAAAATAGAAATAATTCAGTACAAAACACCTTTGGGTATTGTTCAAAACCCCACGCAACCACAATAAAAGCATCCGGATAGTGGTTCTCTTTTTACAACATTTCAAAATAAGCCAGTTGATATTTTAAGCTATTTTAGACTTTCAATTACAAACATACCTTAGGCAGATCACTAGAGCATCAAAACTAAAAAGGTGTATTGACGTAAACGTACGTTCATAAAAGAACAAATATTTAACCAGAAAGCAAGTTACTGCAGACATAAATAATTGAGTGACAAAACGTTAATCACAATCTTCTTTTTATCTTATTACACGTTGAATAATCAATTGGAGAAATCTTAATTACTTTCCACAGAAATCACAGCTTGTTTTCTTTAGCAATAACACACAACAATAATGTTTGTTGACTCCACTGATCTGTTTTTAAGAAGAGGAATGGATTTTGATAACCAAAGAGCTACTATTGTGAGTGTCATCGTAAAGAAACTTATGGGTTTTCATATAGCATACTCATTGCTTGCTAGATCGATAAATCTTACAAATAATAATCTCCAGTTGTTTATTTTTGTTTTTCTAAATATAATTTCCATGTCATATGTAATTAGACCTCATTTTTCTTTAGAGATCACTTGTTTTGAAAACATAAATGTTTATGATAAGATACTTTTCTTTAACATGATTGAGAAGATTTTACTGTTAAGCATAACGATCTCCTAACTAAAAAGCAAAAGCCCCGCAAGCTTTGCATTTCTATTCCAATTAACTTACATTGAGAATCTATATAAATTTTGAGAATCTATTAATTTTTCACGTTTATTCAAATCTACATTAAGTCTTTGTTCAAAAATGGGGACTCGTTCTTTGTATCTCTCAAGCTCAGCGGTTAATGATTCATTTACCATTTTATTTGTCTAATCTTCCTTATCTAGATGAGCTGCGTGATCAGTCATTTGTTCAACCAAAGATAGCACCAATAAATCATTAGGTGTAGAAGAATTAGTACCCTGAATAACCGCATCTTGTGATTCCTGCAGATATTGAGAATACGGAATGATATTACTATCACTATGTATCTTATTATCTTGAAAATCGTCAATATGTGTTTGTTCAGAATATTGCATCTCTTGCACATCTTGATTAATCATATCATTCAGATAAGAATCAGAATATGGTACCAGAGAAAACATCAGGATCACAGCTTAAAAGATTTACCATCAGAACTGCTTTAGCCGAGGTTAAGTCATTACAATTCGAGTTATAAGCATCCAAGTCTTCAGTCTAAAATGCTAAATTCTGAGGGATTGTTTACTGAGCAACTGGAGCTTCTGATATTCCAGGGTCTGCTAAAAATGCAAGTTGCTCTTCATCCAATATCTAACCCGCTTCTTGAGCTTCGGCCAACATCAATTTCTCCTTAAACTATGCAGCATTCCTTAGCCTTTTTGGATGAGTACACTGTCTCTCCATATGCCATTCTCCTTGAAAATTATAACACTTCACAACTCTTGGTTGACCAGCTGCATAATTTCCTTTTGAAGTTGTAGCAATTCCTCTATTTCCAGTGCCAACAAAACTTTGAGATTGTCTTCCTTGAACTTGTTGAACTGTGACTCTGCCATCTTGAATGGTTGCCTGATTCCTAGGATTGGAAGACGTTCTGAGTTGATTGTTTGAAGGTGGAAATCTTGATGCCACAGCAGATAGGAATGCCATTGCTTTGTTAATGCATTCAATCGGATCTTGTCCTTGTTGAAATGTAGGAACAGCGAGACCAAAGTCCAATTGAGGAAAGTCAGCTTGAGAGTGTTCTTTCACTGATGGAGATATGAATGGTTAAGAAGAAACTGAATGTTGTTATGGATTAACTAGAGTGTGATGGTATTGATGATGAATAGGTGCTGCATAAACTAGTGTGAATGGTTAAGGAGGTGGATACATAGAAGCCCCTAAATGTTGTGGTGATTGAGATGGATTGTATAGAGTTGGAGAGTTGGCTACCAATGCAAGAGGATCCAAATATATTTCACGCGTGATACGGACTTCATTAGCATGTCGTTCATGTTGACTAAGGTATGCATACAACTGATCATAGTTGGTGGTATACAAACTTTTAGCTAACTTCACATCAGTGACAAACTTGCTCCATTCCGATGGAAGAGCATTCAAAAACTTGGTATTGACTTGTACTTGTTGCATTGTCATCCCAATAGTATGCATGTCATTGATCAGCTAAGAGAATCTTTAGTAGTACTCATACAGTGTTTCACCCTGAACATAAGAAAATTTATCAAATAAGTTGTACAATCTGCATTCACGTTCTTGGTATGATAATTCAGTGCCTTTCATTAGTAACTTGACTCTATCCCATATATCCTTAGCCACCTCTTGATTGTTAACAAGTGCATACATATCGGGTGGAAGACCATGAAGAATGATATTGGTTGCTTGAACATCACAGTTATCTTGAAGTTGTTGTGCTTCAGTGAGTTCGGAGTATTTCATAGGTCTAGTCTGCCCATTTTATTCAACAGTTAGATAGACCAATGGACCATTATCGATTGAATCAAGCATCATCCTACCATGTTTTTTCCCTTTGATGAATAGACGTATACGACTTGCCCATGAATCATATATTGATTTTTCAAGCATTGGAGGACGGTTCTCAGCTCCAACAACAATGATGTGTTCTGCTAAAGTAGTCATCTTGTTCTAATTGAAAAGTTAAATGATTAAAGAGTAATCGAACAGTGATAAAGGAGGATTGTGTTAAGAGTTGTTGTTGGTGGTGATTAAGATTAATATTCTACGAGATTTTACAAATCTTCACTAAAACTGAGAAATCCAAATATTTCACGAGATTTTACAAAGTAAGATAAACTGTAGAAAATGAAATATTTTGATGATGTATGTAATGTTTCACTTGTATGTAATGTTTCGCTTGGAATGTGACAGTGTAATGTTTCGCTTGTATTGTTTCGCTTAGAATATGACGATGTAATGCTTCGCTTGAAATATGAAAATTGGATAGAGTTTCATCTTCCACAACTACGTATTTCGCTTAAACTAACAACCTGTCATAAATCGCTTGCTAACATATTTCGCTTAAACATATTTCGCTTGATCTAAGAAAAATTAAGCAGAGTTTTATTTCCTAAATATGACATAAATCGCTTGAGGTCAACATGTCATATTTCGCTAACATACATATTTCGCTTACACATTTCGCTTACATACATATTTCGCTAGCTGCATGACATATTTTGCTACCTTCAAAAAATGTTTCGCTTCCTGCAAACAAAACGTATTTTTCAAACAAAAATACCAAAAACACACCCTTTTGATGTTTTACGTTGAATTTTTGTTGCACAACTTGTTATCTTAGGCCTAGATCTTGCTTAAAAACACAAACTTTATGACTTTTAAACACAAAAATCTAGGTTTGATTTTTGAAGCACATGAAACTAAAACTAACGATTTAAACAAGATATAAACACACACAAGCTCACAATATCACCCCATAGTGACTGATACCAATTGTAGATGTATCAAATCACTTAACAAATAAACAAGAAAGAAAGTTTAGAGAGAGAAAGTGGGTTGTATCACTTAGAGAGAGAAAAAGGAAAATATATTATGTGAGAATCAAATGAACAACCAACCCTCTCTAAGGTGTGGAGAGGGGTATTTATACCTTGCTTGGCCGGTCACACATAAGATTGTCTTATGTTGACCCAGTTAGCTTGGTAAGTTTCCAAATATTTTTGCTACGAGTTATACTATTACATATTGGTAACAAATCAAAATGGTACAAGTGTGAATACTAAGTTTGCAAAACCTCCAACTTCGGAAAATAAACTTTATTTTGTAACTTCATTTCCAAAAACACAGTTTATTCTTAAATTTGTTAAGAAAAATGATTTGTCAAAAACAGTCACTTGACACTTGTATACCAACAAGGTAATTGAGAAATGCACAAAAGTTCTTGCCCTAGGTCTGCTTAGGATTGAGTCTGAACCAATCAATGTTTACTTTAAGAACAATAGGTTCGTACATTGAGATTACATGAAAGTCACTAAAGAGCATGTAGAAACACTACATGAATTGTTAGAACAGGCTAGAGCCTTGAAACCTAAAAATGAAAATCTAGATTATGCTTGTAAGTTTGTTTAGCGAATTTAAGAACTGTTATTGTATGTTAGTGCCTCATGCCCTTTTACATAAAGCGGGAATGAAAAGTGGGCTCCCACAACAAGTTATAAAAATAACAATAAGCCTTACGTAGACACATTTTGAATAAGCAAAACAGTTGTTAATAACATACAACAGCATGTAGTAAAACAAAACACTCAAAAGACTGATAACACTTTGTTGCCTTCTACAAGAAGAGTAAGCTATACTAATGCTAGCATATCACAGCCTAAGAACAATACAAGGAATGACGGGATCCAGCGACCATCAAGTAGGAGCAAGAAAAATAAAGTAGAAGCCCAGCATAGGAAGTTTAAGTCTAGTTCAAATAAAAACAATTATGTTTCAGATTCGAATGTGAATGTTAAGAATGTTGCTTTGTCATCAAATTTTGAAAATGTTTGCTTATCATGTAATGAATGCTTGTTTTCTGCGAATCATGATGCTTGTGTTGTTAAATATCATAAAGATATGCAAAAACATAAAAAGGCTAAAACAATTAAACAAAAAGAAAAAATTCAATAGAAACTAGCTGGAAGGGTCTTTACCATTGTAGGACATTGATGGATACCAACAGGATGAATCTTTAGCATGGTTGGAACTGCGTGCCTCCTTACCAAAATCACTCCTGCCACTATAGTGCCTTCAGGGAATAGACTCCAAACCATAAGCATTCTAGTTGTAGCACCTAATGCTGAAACAAGAATGAGATACTCCATTGCTAAGAACTCTCTAATAAGAGCTGACATAAATTGTTATGGTCATCCATTCAATAAGCACAATTTTGCTCATGTTAGAAATTATAAGTTTCTAAAATGATCGTCTTGGAAGTTCAAATTTTTAGGAGTAACCTAGGATTGCTAACAGTATGGATCACAATCAATAGTTAGGGATCCAGAATCTTGTATATATTTCCATTTTTTTCTTTCCTCTTTTTGTGCAGATTGTAGAAATAGTTCTTTGGTACTTAGATTCTGGTTGTTCCAAGCACATGACTGGAAAACGCGGCAAGCTCATCAATTTTGTTTCCAAGTTTATCGATACTGTCAAAATCGGTAATGATCATTTTGCAGCTATTATGAGTTACAAAGACTTGTAGATTAGGAATATTTTAATTTCACGGGTTTACTACGTTGAAGGACTTGGTCATAATTTATTCTCCGTTGGGCAATTTTGTGATTCAGATCTTGAAGTAGCGTTCAGAAAACACACTTGCTTCGTACGCAACTTAGAAGGTGTTGATCTACTAACGGGATCTTGTGGTTTTAATTTGTATACAATCTCAATGGAAGATATGATGAAGTCGTCCCCAATTTTTTTACTCTCCAAAGCCTCAAAGACAAAAGTTTTGGTTGTCTAGTAAAGGTTTGCCCAAATTGAAGTATGCTAAAGATTACTTGTGTTTAGCATGTCAAATGGGTAAGAGCAAGAAAGAATCCCACAAACCCGAACCTGAATCAAGTACGAATGATAAGCTTCAAATGTTGCACATGGATTTGTGTAGACCAATGCGGTGGAAAGCATAAACGGGAAGAAGTATATCTTGGTAATCGTCGATGATTATTCCCGGTTTATATGGGTAAAGTTTTTGAGAACAAAAGACGAGACTCCTGAAGTTACCATTAAGTTTTTGAAAGAAGCACAAGTGAGTCTTCAAGCAACAGTAAGATATTTTTGTACCGACAACGACACATAATTTATTTACAGATATTGAGATCATACACGGAAGATGTTGGAATCACTCATCAAACGTCAGTTGCAAGAACTCCACAACAAAACGGTGTCGTTGAAAGGCGTAATCATACGGTGGTAGAGGCTGCAAGAACTATGCTTATATTCTCCAAATCTCCATTATTTCTATGGGCTGAAGCTGTAGCTACCGGTTATTATACTCAAAAAAATCCCTTATCCATACTCGATACAATAAGACTCCATATGAACTGCTCAGAAATTGGAAACCATATATCAAGTTCTTTCACGTTTTTGGTGCACTATGTTATCCAACAAACGATGGTGATGATCTTAGAAAACTGAAACCAAAAGCAGACATTGGAATCTTCATTGGTTACTCACCATCTAAAAAGGCTTACCGTATCTATAATAAACAAATTCGACTAATCATGGAAACAATTCATCGATAATTTGATGAACTTACCCAAATGGCTTCTAAACAAAACAGTTTAGGACCCGAGCCTCAACCATTGACTTCTGGACACATTAGTTCAAGACTCGTACCAAACCAGGCTGCTTCAACATCAGCAAAACCTCCCTTAAAGAATGATTTGGATCTATTGTTTCAGCTGATGTTTGATGAGTACTTCAAACCCTCACCTAGTGTTGTATCTACGACTATTTCCGTTGTAACTCTACTACCACAAAATACATCCAGGGCTTCTTCTTCTACTATTATTGATCAAGATGCTCCATCTCCAAGTACTACACTGATAACTAAAACAACAACAACTCCAATTTAGTCTACCAATGTTGAAGAACCTAATAATGAAGACAACGATGCGGAGTTTGACAGTGATACATTTACAAATCCATTTGCTCCTCTTGTAACCAGTTCTGTTGAGTCATCATCATCAAGGATTGTAGACACTTCAAACATGCATACATTCCAACAACCTCAAACATACATCAGAAGATGGATAAAAGATCATCCGTTAGTGACAATCATCGACAATCCATCAAAACCTGTTTTTACAAGACGCCAACTAGCTACCGATGCCATGTGGTGCTATTTCCATGCCTTCTTAACAAAAGTCAAGCCTAATAATTACAAAGAAGCCATAAAGGAGTCTAGCTGGATTAAAACCATGTAAGAAGAAATTCATGAGTTTGAACGACTTGAAGTATAAGAGTTAGTTCTAAAACCATCCAATGTTATGATCATTAACCTTAAGTGGATATTTAAGGTGAGGCTAGATAGATACGAGGGTATGTTGAAGATTAAGGCGTAATTAGTTGTTAAGGGTTATCATCAGGAATAGGGGATTGACTTTGAAGAATTGTTTGCGCTGGTTGTACGTATAGAGGCTCTTCATATCTTCATTGCCTACGCTGCCCACAAGAATATGACAGTGTATCAGATGGACGTAAAGACTGCTTTTCTGAATGGTATTCTTATAGAAGAAGTATATGTTAGTCAACTAGAAGGCTTTGTCGACCAAGATCATCTAAACCATGTCTTCAGGTTAAAGAAAGCATTATATGGGCTAAAACAAGCCCTAAGGGCTTGGTATGATCTACTGTCAAAGTTTTTTCTATCATATAAGTTTGTAAAACATGCATTCGATCTGACTTTGTTCACTCGGAAGGAAGGAGTCGCATCTTATTGGTACAAATCTATGTAGATGACATAATATTTTCCTTAACAAATCCTACTTTCTATGATCAATTTGTAAATAAAATGAGTACACGTTTTAAGATGTCAATGATGGGAAAAATGTCATCTTTCTTAGGACTATAAATTTCTCAAAATCCAAGAGGCATCTTCACCCTTGAAATGTTAAAGAAATACGGTTTAGAAAATAGTGATGTTGTTGACACTCCCATGGTGAAGAGGTCAAAACTTGATGAGGATCCACAAGGGACTCCAGTTGACCCTACTCATTATCGAACTATGGTCGGCTCTCTTATGTATCTTACAGCAAGTCATCCTAATTTAGTGTTTGTTTTATGCATGTATGCCCGGTATCAGGCAAAGCCTACCGAAAAGTACCTTTCTGCGGTTAAACGGGTCTTTTGGTACCTAAAAGGAACCATTAACATGGGTTTATGGTATCCGAAGGAAACCGGATTTGAACTAAAAACTTTTGCATATGCAGATCATGCAGGTTGCCAAGACTTGAGAAAAAGTACTTCAGGAAGTGCATAGTTTTTAGGAGAAAAGCTTGTTAGCTGGTCGTCTAAGAAAAAAAAGTGTACTACAATTTCCACTACAGAAGTAGAGTATGTTTCCTTGTCCGGTTGTTGTGCACTAATCCTATGGGTGCGTTCTTCGTTAACAGACTATGGATTCGACTTCAACAAGATCCCGTTGTACAACAACTCCAAGAGCGTCATTGCCTTGTCTTGTAACACCATTCAACACTCAAGGACGAAGCACATTGCTGCTCGTTACCATTTCATAAAGGAACAAGTTGAAAATAAGGTTTTTGAGCTATACTTTGTCAAGACTTCTTATCAGCTGACGGATATCTTCGCAAAAGCACTCGCAAGAGAACGCTTCAAATTTCTCATCAACCGCCTAGGCATGCAAAGCATTATGCGTAAAGAGCTGAAAAGTCTTGCGGAGTCAGACGAAGAGTAATTTTCATTACTACTTCATGTATCCTTGTATAATATGTAAAATAGTTTAAACAAAAACTCAAAAAGATTTTTCATTTTTTATAAACTTTTTACAAAAACAAATTACAAAAATATAAAACCAAAAAAGAAAATACAAAATCAAAAAATTTGAAAAATCCAAAAATAATACTCTCAACATTTCTTTCAATATCGATAATATCTATGATCTTAGAAATGTCATTCAATAATTTTCTATGGTTTGTTATTAAATGTCAGATAACAACTCGGTCCTCAGATAAAAGGAAAATGTACGCTTCAGTGCGTTTATCCTTAATAACTAAAAGAGAAATCTTTTCGGTCTTGAGTTTATCAATAAAAACATTCTAAGTTTTGAAACTCAAGAAAAGGCTTGTGTACAAATTAGTGCACAACTCGGGATTTCTAGATAAGATAAGTGTATGTGCCAGTGCATTTATTCTTTCAAATCAAGAGAAATCTTCCTTAACCCAAACAAATTTTTCTTTATAAAAATGATTTTACAAATCATGTTCGGGTCAATCAATTTTTAAAAGCTGGAAATAAACCAGAATTAGCTTTGTCATCAATAGAAAATGTTTTCAAGGGAAATTCAATCTCTCAAACAAATCCAAGAAATCTTTAAATATACTACGGGTCTTTATTCGAGGGGACAATGCTTAAATCAGTAAATTTTCCACAAGTGCTTAAAATGAAATTCATACTTTCGAACAAATCCAAGGAATCTTTAAATATACTACGGATATTTGTTCGAGGGGGGAGAAATGAGCTTTTAAATTTTCAAAGTCAAAATGCTTTCAAAACACATCACTGGAAAGAATCAGGAAAAAGTTTTAACTTAAACGAGACACAATTTGATAGGGAGTTAATTTATTTTAACTCCAAGAGCTTAAAATGTCTTAAGTTAATAACTTTAAGGCTTAAAGTTAATTTGGTAATAAGTGTTTTAGGATTTAAAAACTTAAGGGGCTAAAATAGACAATACCTAATTGTTATTTATAACTAAGGTAAAGTTTTATAAGAATTTAAAAAGGTTTTTAAACTCTAAGGACCAAATCTGCCAAATCCTGAAACTTTTTTCATAAAAACACCACAAGTTGCGGTTTAGTTTTATTTTTCAAAAATCAAACCGCAAAACCCTCTCGACCTATTTCGCTAAATCAAGAATAAATCAAAAACTTGTTTTTGATCAAAAGTACCTCAAATGGCTCAACAACCTATGAGAAGTGAAGAGGAGTTGTGCCCTACTAACATGAGATTTGTTCCTAACAAAAGCAACGCAAGGATAGATCCAGATGAAACACAAGATGAGCCTCTATTTGAAATCACTTTGGAAATTCTCAAGCACCACACAATCTACAACGCAATAACTCTCACAATTGCTGCTCCTGAGATTTATATGCAATAGTTCTAGCACACAGCTATCAAGAATGAAAACAACAAATATTACTTCATCTTGGATTACTAACGCTTTGAAATTGGAGCTGACTTCTTTTGTCATGCTTTGCAAATCTCTCCAAGACAACCCAACTAATAATTTGTTCAACCACTGGTCCAAGATGAACTTGTTACTTTCATCAAGAAATTGGGGTATGCAGATTCTTTGACAACAATTTCCCAAGTGGTGGTAAACAGACTACATCAACCTTAGAGGACATTTCTGAGCATTCTCAACAAAAGCTTAACTGGAAGGCCTTAGGAATTGATAGAGCAAGGGGACCAATTGTGCAGATTCTGTGAGGAATAGTCAATTCTGAAAATGTTGAATTTGTTGAGCTTATATGGAAAGATTTTTAGTTCCAAATAAAAAACATAAAGAACAAAGCCACTAAGCAAGAAACATTACCTTACCCCAGATTTACCAAACTCATCATACAATACCTTCTATCAAACAGTCCCAACTTAAACAAACGATTAGATTCAACACCTCACAGTGTCGGTAAAGAAGCACGTTTAGAGAAACTGGAGTATGTAGCAAAGGGAGAACCAAAAGGTAAGCCTACGTTCAGAATGCCAATTCTAGAGGAAATGATGAGAAAGGAGATCAAGGAGTTTGATGCTTATGTGAATATTTGGCAAAGTACCCACATGCACAATCTGGTACTCCTACACCAAGAAAGGGTCATGGTAAAGGATATATGTGCAAAAGTGACATATATTTTAATGTTCCTAAGCCCAAAAAGAAGAAAGATGCGGTTCCAAGACGATCCAGAACAATCACATCTACTGATAATCTGTTGGAAGATCCAGACCAAGCTCTTGATTATGCTAAGCTTGTCAATCAGGAAGAAAATTAGCAAAGAGAAAAAGAATGAAGAAGCAAACATAAGCATGTTGCTCTTGTGCTTAAGAAACAAGTCAACAAAAAGTAGATGAAGGGTACAAACACCTAAAGGTTAAACTCAAAGCTCAGGAATAAGCATCACATGAAGCCCAGCTACTATTAAACTTAAAGAAACAAAGTAAGGAAAGCAAGAAGCAAAGGATTCAAGAAGAAATCAAAAAGGCTCTGGGAGAAGGTTCAGGTGCAGCACCAGACTCTCTAGACCATAGTGATTCTTCTGATAATTCTATCTGGAATTCTACTGATGATGACAAGACTGAAAGTGATAAAGACTCTGATAATAGAGATGACAATGATGTGTCTGATAATGAAGATGAAAATGAAGATTCTGATGATGCAGATAATGTTAATAACTTTGACAAAGATTCTAATGTTGAAAATGATCAGACTGCAGATTTTGTGATTCGTCCACATGTCAAGGAGCCGGTGCAAGAACAACTAGAACCTCAACCTCATAGTCCTAGTGTGACTATTACTTCTCATGAAGATGTCCGTAGGTATTTGAATGACCCTCCTGAAATTCAAATGACCGAGCTACTGAATTAACCTTTATATATTGAGTCTACAACAATGACGGTTGCACCACTTTTAGAGACAATTCAAGAAACACAAGAAGATCCTGCCGAAAATGTCATTGAAACTCCACCAGCTACTCCACCTACAAAGACAAAGAAAAAGCGAGCAAAGACACTTCTGAAAAAGGCAATTCAAAAGAAGAACGATTGGAAGAAGGCTGTCAAGCAAAGGCTGGAAGATCATGAGAAAAGATTGAATGCTTTGTCTCAAGACAATAATGCTGAAGCTACCAAGCAATCTATTTAAGCTAGCGTTGTTAAAGAGTTCAAGAATCAAGTGCTAAAGCTTCTTCCTAAAGCAGACTCCGACTTTGTTCAACATCGACTAGAAGGAACTATACTTGATGTAATAAATAAGAATCTGGTCAATCTATTCCAGTCCAACTCCACAATAACTGCTGACCCTACAGAGTATGAGCTGAAACTTCAACTGTATGAAAAGATGTTTAAAACAGCCACATATCTGAAACATGAAAAACATCATGCTTTATATGATACTCTACAAGAATCAATGTAAGTTGATGAACTCCAAGCATGATTCAAATAAGCAAATACCTCTATAAAGTAGCGATGTCACAATGATCAGGATCCTCCTGAAAATCATGAGGGGAAGAAAAAGATAAAGAGACAAAAAGGTGCCAGTGGGTCTTCATCTAAGAAAGGTAAATCTTAGGAGGATACTTCATACTATGAAAGAGTTGAAGATGCTAAAGAACCAAGACAGGTTGAAGAGCAAGAACATGAGGCACAGTCTGATGTACTTGGTAAACATAATCATGTTTAGTTTTAGAAAGCAGAAAAGGAACTTCAAAAATAAAGCTGGTTTTATGAGCTTGTTTATGCAGAGGAAGAGCTAGAGGAACACAAGCTTCAGAATGGTTCAGTAGTCATGTTTGGAAAATGTATGAATAAATTCCTCAACAAAGATAAGATCACAAAAGAAGACTTGGAAGGTCCAGCATTTGAGCTCCTAAAGAACAGGTTCAAGAACAGTGGCAAGCTTGCGTACAACTTGGAACAGTACCATATAGCTTTAACTGATAAGATTGATTAGGCTAACTCAGAAGGAAATAGGTTTCATGATGATCTGAGAAAACCATTACCCTTAGTAGGACCTCCAGGTAGAAAGACAATCCCAACGAGCTACTTCTTCAACCACGAATTAGAATACTTAAAGTATGGAAATGAAGAAAAGAAGTATGCTCTCTAGGTGACAAAGATCAAGGTTGCCAGATCTGAGTAAGAAGGGATTGAAGAAATGATTTTCTATCTTTGGAGACCAAGCATTCAAAAGTACAACAAAGATGTTGAGTTGGGTATTTACCACTAGGATGCACACCATTAATGGTTTTACAAAGGGAACATCGGACAGAAGTCACTACTCAAAGCTCAACATCATCAGCGTTCAGACTATTAAAGTTAACAAGAAGTATGGATATGCATATCTGGAGGTGATAGTGGTCAAAAGAACAGATGAAAAGGAGTATATGTTTGCAAATGCTGACTTCCCATATTTGAACCAAAATGACATTGAGGACTTATAATCGCTCAAGATTTATAACAAGATTCACAACATCAATGGCGTGGATGAATTTGATTTGATTAATGCTCTTCAACTCTACATCTAAAGAATAGTGATCAATAAAAGAGTAGACGATGTTCAGTTGGGAGCCGAAAGCTATCAGACAAAGCTCAATCTAACTAAGCCACAGTTCATGGAAGGATGTCTCTATCAGAAAGTGTTGTATACTACTTTGAGTCATCCCAGAGGCATTATGTATGAAGGGACTGACAACAAGAAAAGGCTGATGAGATCCACAAATTCAATAATGGAATGCTCAACAAAATCTACAACAAGCTAAAGGTGATTTTGAGAGACAATAAACTGGGCTTTAACAATAAAGGAATGGAAGATCCAAAGTGGATTACCAAGGACAGAGAATGGACTCAGTCAATCATGAAAAAGATTGAGAAGACGCTCAAGGAAATAAGAAGGTTCAGAAGGCTCGAGTTCTTTATTGGAGGAAGAAGAAATAACACTGACTACAGATTGTTAGTTAGGCCTGACTGACATCCCCTTAGGGGGAGATTGTTAGGAATCCGACGGCAATTTACCTTGTAATGTTGTGTCTTGTTATTTGCGTTATTACTTATGAAATATCTCACATCCCTTTCCTATGATAACTTGTACATCTTCCTCCTTCTATAAAAGGAAGGTTAGTATGAAGGGAGTGAGGTGGTGAAACATTGTGCAATCTATTTATTCCTCTTTTCTCTTCTCCTTCTCTCTCTAGTTTCACACATTCTCTCCTCTCTCTCTCTCTCTCTCTCTCTCTCTCTCTCTCTATATATATATATATATATATATATATATATATATATATATATA